>CAVNYN010225806.1:0-11571 GCA_963692815.1 Nyctanthes arbor-tristis | reverse complement strand
GAGCTCCAAAACTCTTGCAAAGGACGCCCGAACTTTATTTTTTATAATTTTTCCTTGACCGTATAACAAACTAAATGTAAATCACTATTTTAATATAATAAAACACACAACAAAACACTTTTAAGATTTTGTAGGCATGCCGTTACTTTTAAAGAAATGCAATCTTTGCTTCATTTCATTTCTACGTTACTTAGGGGTTGTTTGAACCTCTTTATTTTTTTCTCTTAATAAATTCATCTACCATGATTTGACTGTTGATTTGACAACTACTCAATAATCACCACACATTCCAACCTTCAATTAAATCTCCACCACTCATTTTCACTCATTATAAATTCCATTTATAAATTACAAGAATAAAGAGCTTCAAGCAAACTCTTAGTGCCTATCTTGTAAATTTTTGTTATGAAAAAAATAAATTAAAAAACCGTACGGATAATTTAAATGAAATTAATCATATTTCATATCATTCAATAATTTAGCTAAGTATCAAAAAATGATTAACATATCATGCATCCAAAACCAAAGTTGTAGTTGCAACTTTGACGTAGATACACTATAATACCATGACAAGTTGGGTATTTTCTATTTAACAAAAAACAAAATTTCATTTTTGCCAAGACAAGTGACAGCTTTGCGCCAAAGGCCATTTGCCCAAATTCCATGCACCAGTCGAATCCTCAAAACCAAAAGCACTCGTCCGCCTCAAGCTCCACTGTGTTTGTTGTTTGAGTCAAGAGTAAAATAGGCAAACAAAATATATATTTATTTATAATTGGTGTATTAAAATATCTGCAGAAATTTTGACAGAATCTCCCCCTCTAAACTGGACTTACCAAACCTGCCATGCGTCCGAATCTTAACTTATAAACAGTTAAATGAAATAAAATTCAAACAACCATCTAGCAATATACGAATACACGTATATAGCCCCCTGACATCACAACACAGCCAGTGCACAAAATGCACACTATATCCATATCATGCAAACTAGTAGCAAAATATATCCCGTCCATCACACTCTGTTAAAACAAGAACGGTAAGCATTACTTACTCTCAAAAAAGTCCACCGGTCGGAAAATTGCACTTGCCCATAAAAATTAACAGAAACCCCGACAAGCATCCTAAAACAGAGTGGTAAAAAACTCACAATAAGGCAAAATGAACTTCAAATTTGAAGTTAGTAAATCATGTTAGTGCATAAAATCACCTAATCGAACCATGCTTCACTCCCAAAAGTTCCATCACGGTTATAGTCCATGCCAGCACTGTAAGAGGTAGGAATTCCCTCTGCACACCCATCATCACCTGAGAATTGGGGCCGGTATACCTCATCGGCTGGGCCTACTGATAGAGCCCGGAACGCCTTATCAGCCTGGCTAGATATTTGGGGCCGATTTCCTTCACTGACTGGAGTAGACCTATGTAAGCATGGAAATCAAAATATGTTAGAGCTTTTGGATGAAAAACTCATAAATTTTAAAATTTTTTACCACATTTGCAAAAGGAAATCGTGGCCGTTCACCTCGGTGGTGATGACGGACATGTCCTCACATTATGACTACCACGATGGCAATTACCACACCGCCTACTGCGCTGCAAGGAAGCCTTCTACTGGGCGGATCTGATACACTTGCTAGAGCTTTTACTGCGTACTCGTACAGGATCCTTGACACCAGCAGGCACTCAACTCGTGCTCTTTCCCATATTTGCTACACCCATACCCCCGTCATCCATGTACGGGGGACAGTTCCGCTTCCATGCCAATTTTTGTTTTTACAAATAAAAAACATAAAAATAAAAAAAAAATTCAAAATTTTTTGGGATTTGTGTAAAAGAAAGAAATGGTCAGTTTGTTCTTCAGGGGATGGGAAGATTTTACATGGAATTTTGTATATGACCATGTTGTAACTGGATTCAAAACACTCATTCTTGATATAAAAAAAAAAAATATATATATATATATATACATAACTCAACCAAATAAAACAAATTTATTTTATGTTTAATTTGAGAGACAAAGAATCCTACGAACAAAGTTTGAGCAGCAGAGAGAAAGTAGAGGCTACGGATTTCTATGGGCTACGGATTTCTATGGGAAAGTAGGAAGTTTTGTTATCTGCAACCTTTCATGGTCCCAACTCCCGGTCAATGAAAGAGGGTTGTCATTTTTCCTTTTCTAAAGCACTTTTCTTTCTCTTTTTTCCTCTCCAGGAAAAGATTAAAAACTTAAAAGGGAAATTAATATAATGTAATTATTGACATGTTACTTCTTTTCCCAGAATTTTCTGGGATTTGTGTAAAAGAAAGCAATGGGCAGTTTGTTCTTCAGTGGATGGGAAGATTTTTCATGGAATTTGTAAATGACCATGTCGTAACTGGATTCAAAAGACTCATTCTTGATAAGAAATGATCAGGCAAATAGATTAGATTTGCTTCACCTTCTCTCTACGTGAGTCTGAATATCTATATTTAAAAGGCAAAGAGAATCATTATGAGTGATGCTAAAGAATCTTTAGTGTACAAACAATATTGCCCATTTTTTCACTCCGATCCGATCTGTGTGCATGTGCACTTGATAATGTCAATTCCTTCCAAAACCATGTGCACATTTGGGATGTAGAACTAAAGACAATAATATTACTTAATTGAACTATTTGGAATAAAATTTAATCACGTAATGCACCTCTACTCCATGTTATTTCATTCAAATTCTTTCTTGATTAAGTATCAGATAGGATGCTAAAGGGACGAGTTAGCGTGAGCTTATATTCATCTTGCTATGACTCTTAAAATCTGAACTGTTCCATAAAAATCATGGCCACTGTTCAGTTTGAGCTTATCTTTGAGTTTGACAAAAGCTTAGCAAACATGGTAAATAAATAAAAAACAACCAATCAAAGAAAGTTTGCAAATATTTGCCTTGACAATTTGCCTAATTAGTAGACAGCAGGTCGTGGTTGCAAACAATCAATCAGCCTAGCCTTTTGTCGACTACATGGCGCTCGATTTCCTCACTCCAACAAGATGAAGTGACTGGTACCAGCCGTTCGAGGCAGCAAGCGTGGGCAGGGGGTGGATTTTTAGCTGCTGATTATAACAGACCTTACAAGAAACGCCGGCATGGGTGAAGATTAACACAATGTCTAAAGAAATTTTATTGAAAAGAAAAATGAGAGTTAAAAGGAAAAGAATAGCCGAGACGCTGCTTACCTGAGTTTCAACGATTATTTCTCGTCCGGATGCTCCTCCGACTACTGTTCTGACCGGCGGTTGCTGGTCCGATAGCTGGTATTTGGCCGAGGTTCGTTTTTGGTGGGGGAGGGTTTACTATTGAAAATCGCTGGTTAAGGGTGCTTGTTTTTGTCAAAAACGTTTGAAATGGTGAGGGATCTCGTTTTGTATTTCAATAAAATTTGTGGGGCCATATCAGCATGTGGCGTTGACTGAGCGCCATGAGCAGATATGGTTATTATAGGAAAACTCACTTATTAAGTATATTACTGTGGTAGTTGATGGCCTCAAAATTATTTATTGAATCATGAGTGATAAACCATCTAACGAGACTATAATTGTCAGAAAGTCTCACTCTATGTCATATCTTCATAACCAATCAAGCGTTCTCATCATATATCATTATTGTCCATGAAAAAAATCATATAGGACAAAACATTGACATTAGTTATCCTTTTTTTTATTCGTCGTAGTTTGATTTCATCTTAAATATAAACATATATTCAGCTCAAAATTAGAGCTCGCCTAGTTTTGACGAATAAAAAAATTTGGTAAAAAAGATTGTTTCTATGGAAGATAATACCTATCAAATAGCAAAAAATGGAAAATAACAACTAGTTTTAAGTGGAAGATTAAGCCAATCAAACACTGTCTGGCTTAATTGATTGTTGAGCACAATTAGAAATAATTTTCCCACTCATTGTCTGACTTCTTTAAAAAACAATTTGTTAATGTCATTATTATATTATTATACTTTTCTTATTGTTATATTTTTCTTTTTAATTATTTAATTTAATATTTTTATTTTAAAACTCTATCTACATATCGCATTTTAGTTAGATATATCTCATATTTGTCTAGTGGATTTCAATTTTACTATGTCCGATTGTATAATTTTATGATTTTATGTTATCCTACTATATTGCATTTTACTTTCTCAATATATAGATTATGCTATCAGGTTTTATTATTTTTAAAGGAAATATAAAATAAGAATTAATAAGAAAAATTATTGGTTCAATTATTATACTCTTTCTTATTGTTATATTTTTCCTTTTAATTATTTAATTTAATATTTTTATTTTGAAACTCTATTTACATATTAAATTTTGGTTAATATATCTCATATTTGCCTAATAGATTTCAATTTTACTCTGTCCGATTGTATAATTTCATGATTTTATGTTCTCCTACTATATTGTATTTTACTTTCTCAGTATAATATGTCCATGAAATACACGTGTGTGAAGTATAGTAGTCCGTAAATGCACGGGTGTAAAAATAATATAGATTATGTAATCGAATTTTATTGTCTTTAAAAGAAATAAAAAATAAGAATTAATAAAAATATTTATTGGTTTAATTATTATACATTTCCTTATTATTTTACTAGATTCTCACTCGTGCAAGAAGATTATAAATCAAATTATTTAAAAAATTAAATAATATGAAATTTTATAATTTTCTTTTTGAATTGTTACATTTTATAAAGTCATGTTACCCTATAAATTTTACTTAGAAATCAATATCAAAATTGAATAAACCAAATAGAAAGAATAAGAAAAATAAGTATAAAAAGATAATTTGCCAAATTCATTCCCATGCACAGCTATATATTTTTTGTTAATTTATTCCTCTACTATTTTCTTAACTCTTAAGTCAGTGACTTCAATATCATTTGTCATATACACACAATCTCCACCTTCTTCTTAGCCTCTGAAATTAAATTAGATACAATTAGAATACCCACTTTGAATAAAATAAATGAGCTCCATATTAGATATAGTTAAAAGAAAATAATTGTTCTTTTCTTTAATGTTGTTGGCTGTAAACCCGTTCCGTACAATTTCACAATCATAAATAGGAGAGAATCCCCTACCGGCTGATGCAATTTTGTAGCCGCATCGTATTCAGTGGACTTGAGCTATAAATTTCTTGTAAAAACTCATGACAATTCAAAGCCTATTCATTTCCAATGGTAGACGGGAATTCACAGGCTTTAGTCCAGTTCTAAAGTTGGAATTGAATACAAGAAATTAGAGAAAATTAATTTGAAAAAGGAAAAAATGAAGAAGGTGAAACGGAAAGAGTTCTACCATCAGCAGAAAGTCGAATCATCAAGTTCTTCTCATATGCTCCCTGTAGTAATTGAAACGTTATCACCAGTAAATAGTCCAAAAGAATTGCATCAATGTTAACAAATCTAATAATTGAAGTGAAATCAATACATAAAATAAAAAAATATGATATAGATAACAACATAAATAAATATTATTAACTGATTCAAAAAGTGGTAAAATTGTCATTACTAACAATATATAGGGGAAGACATACTTGACCAAATTACTGTGATAGCATAATTTCAATAGAGTGTCAACAGCTTTTTATCTCAATTAAAGCAGAACACATAACAATGTGCATGGATGAGAAATGGAATGTTATTAAGTGGCCTTAGTAGGAATTGCAAAAAAAACAACAAACTCGGTACTCACGGATACCCGATCTTATTAAAATGGGAGTACCCGACTAAATAGGTAATTCGGTCAGGGAAGAGATTATAAAAAAAGAGGTCAACTCGACTTAACAATATACCGGGGAAGGTTATGATAATTTTTACTCGTATCCGGCTCAATTTAACTTTTTTTTTTGACAAAATTATAAAAATATTTACTAAAAATTCTAATGGTTTGAAAAGTAAAAAAGAAAGCTTAGTATTTCAATTGTAATGTTAAACTCTGTTTGATCATCTTTATCAAAATATATTATAATCCTACCAACCACTAATTTTACTACTGATTTGACAACTACTCATTTATAACCACAAATTTCAAACTTTTATTAAATCTACACCACTTATTTCACTTCTTTATAATTTCTATTTATAAATTAACTACTATAAATTGAATAAAACTTTAGAATGTTATTCATTAAACAAAAAAATAAAAATATATAAATATATTTAAATTGGTTAATAAATGGGTAATATGAATTACATGTATCAGCCTTTCCCCGACCCATCCCTGATTTCAGTGGGGATTGGAAAAACTTTTTAAATGGATACGTTAACGGGTGTAGCATACCTGATCCCGACCCGACCCTTGACATTCTTATATATCAGAAAATTAAACATTTTATTTTTCTCTATGATTATATTGTGATGGGAATTTTATAAACTATGAAAAGTTAATTAAACCATATTTATTATATATAAAAGAAGTAACGTAATAACGACTCGTTTTAAAAGCATATAAAAATAAATAAATATTAATATATCAACTAAAAAGTAAATTATCTAATACAAGTTACAAACTATTTGCTAGCAAAGACATATACATTAAAAAAATTTAAATTAAAAAATCAAAAAACTTTGAATAGATAGATTAATCCAATAAAATATTTAAGAAGATAAGATATATCCAACAAAATATTTAATCAAAATATTTGAAGATGAGAATAGATAAGGATTCTAATTCCTAATTAATTAAAAAATAGAGAAATAAATAACTTGGGAATTAAAATAAGTCAATGTAATCGCACACAATTCCAAACGAAAAACAAAAAGACTATAATGTCCCCATTTTTCCCAGTTTTAGAGGGAAAACTGACTAATTTGCTTTAATATATTTATATATATGTATATATAGATTTTTCCTTTTAATTATTCAATTTAATATTTTTATTTTAAAACTCTATCTACATATTACATTTTGGTTAGATATATCTCACATTTACCTAATGAGTTTGAATTACAGAAAATAGATAATATATCAATCTTAATTTCAATATTATTATTATCCTTTTCCTTATTATTATATTTTTCCTTTAATCATTTAATTTAATATTTTTATTTTGGGACTCTATCTATATATTACATTTTAGTTAGATATATCTCATATTTGCCTAATGGATTTCAATTTTACTTTGCTCAATTGTATAATTTCATCATTTTATGTTCTACTACTCCGTTTTATTTTATTTTGTGAGCATAACATGTCTGTAAATCGCACAGGTGTGAAACATAGTATGTTAATGAAATGCATGAGTGTGAAACTAATATAGATTATATTATTAGGTTTTATTGTCTTTAAAGGAAATAAAAAATAAGAATTAATAAAAAATTATTGGTTCAATTATTATACTTTTTCTTATTGCTATACATTTCCTTTTAATCATTTAATTTAATGTTTTTATTTTGAGACTCTATCTACATATTATATTTTGGTTAGATATATCTTATATTTGCTTAATGGATTTGAATTACATAAAAATAGATAACATATCAATCTAAATTTCAATATTATTATTATCTTTTTTTATTATTATATTTTTCATTTTAATCATTTAATTTAATATTTTTATTTTGGGATTCTATCTATATATTACAATTTGGTTAGATATATCTCATATTTGCTGAATGGATTTCAATTTTATTTTGTTTGATTGTATAATTTCATGATTTTATATTCTCCTACTCTATTGTATTTTACTTTGTCACTATAATATGTACATGAAACACACGGGTGAAACATAGTACGTTCGTAAATGCATGTGTGTGAAACTAATATAGAATTATGATATTGGGTTTTATTATCTTTAAAGAAAATAAAAAATAAGAATTAATAAAAAAATTATTGATTCAATGAGATGACGATGGACTAATAACAAGAATATAAAATTATGTCATCAAAATAAAGAATTGATTATATGCTACTTGCAAATGGAGAATGCATATTAATTCTATGCATGTTGTGTTTTTTAGTTTTTTATGACATTAAGTCTGACAAACATAATTATGTTATATTTTGTATATAAAATTCCTTTAGAGCTGCACGGGTGGAAATATAGTGAAATTAATTCTAAGGAATTCAATTACCTAGAATGCATTTTCTTTCCATGTATTTTCTATACTTCTAATCAAACAATACCTAAGAGTGTTTGTATTTAGATATAAATTATGATTACTATTATGATCATTATTATAATAAATAAACTAATTAATGTAGTTTAGGTTTTTAATAAAAATATAAGAGCGAATAAGTGTAGGCATTATAACCGGAAAACCTTCAGTTCGGTTTTTGACATCAACGGGTTGGTTCGCAGTTTGTAGAAGGCCGAATCGAGTCGGTCCGGCTCGATTCGCTTAAAATCGAACCGGATAGACGCGGTTCGGTTAAACTGACACTTTTTTTAATGTGTCTGTGTTTCACAGTTTAGATTCCGAGAAAACAGTTAAGAATAAGATTCGTATACTCAATTCAAAATTGAAACCCTAAGTATTACTTATATTATCATACATAATACATACATAAACAACAATAGAGCTAATTCTCTAGAGCATTTGAAAGAGTTTTCAACTTGTCAATAACCCAAAACAAGCCACAAAAAAGGAGTAAGGTCTCTCCATCTTCTTCCCTTCCGCCACTGCTACTGCTGCCAACGTGGCCTCCGCCTCAGCGCCTGTTGCCACTGCTGCCGTACCTTTCTCTAGATATGTGCCTGAAACCCTAATGTTCCTACTTTCCAGCCATAGCCCATATCTCTCATCTCTCCTTCCTTCTCTCATTAAAGTAACTAGGACCTAAAATACAAATAGGCTGACAATAGTGCAGATTTGGCCGAACATTTAAGCTGAAAAAAATAATAATAAGATCCCAACCCAAAACCCGACACCAGCATGTCAGGCCGGTTTCAATTTGCACTATGGCAAACTGACTTTAAGTCGGGTCGGGCTCAGGTCTGGGCCAAACCGACCCGCCTGACCCGAGCCCGTACTTTTTATATAGAGTGATGATTATTTGGTCTATGTAATGAGATCAAAATTTATACTTTTAATACTGTTAGGAAGCCCTCGCAATCTAATTTTCAATAAACTACATAGCACTTTGAATCTAAGGTTTTGTAGAACAAGTTATAGAATGGCAAAGTGACCTACTTGAATTCCAAATTCATAACTTTTGATAGGCATATTGCAAACTTGAATGCACACAATCTAATAATCCAAATGAAATACTATCAATTCCACCTTAAAATTGGCATGGCATTCTCGAGCTTTCACGAAGGAACTATCCAAAAATACTCCCTTCAAGTCCTCGAAAAAGGGTCTAGAAAACTAGTATTAAAAACAAATGTACTAAAAACAGTCCCTAATGGTTTGATGATAAAATATATCAATTTGGACGAAAATACCAAATTTTCAAAAGCTGAGGCCTCTTGGTCCAGATTTGAAGGATGGAGATGAAAGTGCAAATAGATACAAAGGTTGGAGACTTTTGCTGCAATTATAAAATATTAGGATCCAGTCATTTCTTTGCACATGTGTTATTTTTCTTAATAATGTCACATTAAGTGAATTTGAAATTTATTTTTCAATTATAATTATATTTCATTTAAATGGTCGAACGGCCCCTATTATATAAATGATTAAATATATGTATTTCGATGAAAGTACAGTGAATGCAAAGGTTGGGCAACCTATTAGTCTAAGTTTAAAGGTTGGACATGAAAGTGGAAATGAATGCAAATGTTGGAGATCGTTGCTTTTTTTTTTTAGAGGAAAAATTTAATTCTCATTAATTGAAATGTCCAACTCAAGGACGGGAGACAACCATGAAGGAACATTAGACAAAGTACATGGACTACATAAATCACAAGACCTACGAGCTAGATTGCGTGTCGCTTCATTCGCTCTACGACTTATGTATTGCACCTTGAAACTGTTGTTTTCTTTCAAAAGATTCTTACAGTCGTTGATAATGAGTCCAAACTCTGAGAAGTCCACATTTGTTCCCATTGCCTCAACAACCATCTTGGAGTCCAATTCGAAAATGACATTGGAAAGTCCTAACACTAACACCCAATTCAGCCCTTCCCTTAGACCCATGCATTCCACCACCTTCACTTCATATCGAGCCTCTATTCAGTGTTCAGCATACCTTAAAGTCCCCTTCTTCCCCACGGATGATCAGCCTGAGACCCACGGCTCCAACTCATTCAAATAGTGCCGCGTCAATGTTGCACTTTAACCATCCAGCTGGCGGTTTAGTCCATTGTTGCTTTGATTTGCCATTCTTTTGTGCTAATACAAATTTTTATTATGCTCATATATTGGAATTAATTTTGCAGTATTGGATTATTAAAGACTCATTTTTTTAACACTAAGTTGTACAAGAAATATAAATAAAATCTAAAGAATATTAAAAAGAAGAAAAATGAAGGGATCAGTAAATTGTCAAATCAAATTAAAACTCTGGTGTCAACACATTATATTGTGTCCAATAAGACGTCTTGGTTATGAAGTGAACCAAATTACGTAGAAATGATTCACTTTAAGTTTAGTGCTTCTTTTTTTCCTATGCTCTTTCCAAATTATAATTTGAGCAGTGCTCTTTATCACCGGTGGTGATTATCACCATCATTATGAATTCAATTTAATAAACTAAATGTCCCTACAATTTATTGCACTTAGCATGTAATAACAATACACTGTCAGTTATTATCATCGTTGGTGATGAATATCATTACTCTTATAATTTCAACTGCTATTAATTTGGAGTGTGGTTGGCATGTATTATAAATGAATTGTATTGTAATACATTTTGAATTTTGAATTTTTGAGACATGTGGCAAATTCTACAATTGACACCTCATATACCCATCATATCAAATAACAACTTTTCAGTTTTTAATAAAATTTAACCAATCAAATTAAGTCACATGTCTCAAAAATTCAAATTTTAAAATATATTATAAACCAATCCAATTATAAACGATGTCAAACGAACCCTTGATCATTGATTTGACATAATCAAATATCACCACCCAGTTTAAACTTCAACTAAATCTTTTCCCCACTCATTTCAACTAATTATATTTTAATTCACATAATGAGAATCAAAGAAGCGCTTAGCTTGCAATAAAATTGCTCAAAAATATTTTAGTTTAACTTTGAGAGAGTAGTAAAGTTTTTTTGAAAGCCTTCTAATTATTACAATTCTCTACTATATAATAAATGTGAACAAGTGGGGCCCATTGTCTTGCACTTATTTTGCCTGTTTGTGCCTCTCTTTTTTCTTTTTTTTCCTTTCTTTTCCGTTTATGAATCCGTTTGTGCACCTCTTTTTTTTACCCTTTTTTTTCGTTTATGAATGAATGAATTTATTATACATATATATTATGATTAAATAAATACTTCAATTATTCAACTTTAAAATTAATATACACAAAAATTTCGTTGCACACATTACTGATATGAGTTTGACTTTAACTCCGTTCTACGAAATGTGCTCTTTTTTCCCCTTATTGTATATCCATATAATTTTCTTTTGATTTATTTAAGTA
>CAVNYN010225805.1:0-11043 GCA_963692815.1 Nyctanthes arbor-tristis | reverse complement strand
CTCCCCCTCCCCCGCCCCCTTCCCCTCCCCCCTCTCCCACTCCCCCTCCCCCCTCCCCCACTGCCCCTCCCCCCTCCTCCTTCTTCTTAATATAATATGCAAATCATTTTTGTAACGCAGACAGAGATTTTGAAAAGGGAGGCCACCCCAGCCATGAGATTGCTAAATGATCTGCTGACTATGCATGATGGATTCGACGATGATGGATGGCTCAAAGCGTGCAAGAAGCACATGATCGATACTTTTCCACGAGAAGATCCATTTACCATTCTTGTGCCAGCTGGATTTGATATTGATAAGGTACAATCTCATACATGGATAGAGGAAATTTAACATTGTTGTTTTGTTGGCCAACCTACTTGTAGTTGCCATTTCGCCCCCAATGATCAACATGTCGTTCTAGGAAAATTACTGTCCCCCAGATGTCTTTTTAGTGTCCTCTTGTCTGTAGTCTTTTTTTGGTATTCTAACCATAAAAGCTTAAGTATATATCTTGTTTTCTGTCCCGGGAGGTGACTGAGTTATGTTTCTCATCTTTTAGCATCAAGGGCCAGTGAGACCAATCGTTGAGGATGACGATGTGCTGTTGCGGGCCGAGTTTGTGCGGGAAGTCAATGCATTGTTGCAAGAGGTTCGGTCAAAACAAAATGAAGCACAACACATGCAAGGTCTTGACCCTGAATCTGTGGCTAGTAGGCTAAAACAACAGGAAAAGCAGAGGGCCATTCACCAAGTAGAAGCTCTGTTAGATTTGGCAATTAATTTGGAATGGTAGTGTAGCACTTTTTATATTTTCCAAAGGCTCAGATAGTTTTTGTTTTTTAAACAGCCCCCTCCCCCCCTCCCTCCACCCACCCAAAAAATAAAGAAGGGTGTGGGGTTTTGGGTTTTTTGTTGGGGGTGGGGGGGGATGAAGCTCTTGACCTATGGAACTTTTGACAAGTTTCAAATGCAGCATTACTTTCTGAATGGCGTGGAATGGTCAAAATATAGGCACAGCACTAAGTGACCATAAAACCGATTAATTTCGTATGGCTCTTTTCTGGGAGGTGCTCGTGGGCCAAGAAGCCGAAATTTTGAATACCGATTGTATTACTTTTATTCACACGATTGATCATTCTAAAACATTTCGTACAGGTATATGCTACACTACGTGGTAGACTGGTGGTATTACATAAACAAAAAGAAAAAGAAAAAAAAAAAGAAGAAAATGAAATTGTAATTGTACTTAGCTGCAATGGTATTAAGAAAACCACTATATACATGTAATGAATTCACAATTTTCACCAGAAAGTCTCCGGCCAAAATTCAAACATGAAGGATTTGTTCGAAGCTCTCGGTATCATTGTTGTTGGCACGCTGTTGTTCATCATCTTTTAATGAACATGACATCAAAGGATTTTTAGCTATATGAACCCATGACTTCTGACTGCATATGGCATTAAATCAACACACTTGGTGGGATGCAATTCTTGGTTTGTGGATTGATGCTTTCTGCCATGTTCAACGGGTAAGAGCTCATGTGATCAGAATCACAATGCTTTCTGCCATGATTCAATTGCATTGCATTGCAGCTTAAATGACTGGCTTAGTATCGTTGAAGTCTTTTGGCTGGAAGTAGTGAAATAAAAATAGGATGGGAACAATCTTAATGATGCTTATCCCCGGAGAAAAGAGCTATTCTATAGTTGATTCTTTCTTGACCACTAATATGACAAGATTTTAATGACTAAGCATGAGTTTCGTGTCAGGAGCTAAGAAAAATCCAAACTTGGGTGACTTCTGAAACATGGTCGTTAATTCAATTAAGAGACGTGGGAAAGACTGACAATTCATCTTAGATACAAGCTGATTTGGTGTTGACTATTGAGAGAATACAAATTGGTTCAAGGAGTCCCTTCCAGACTGGCGGAGGCTTCTTGAAATTTTGAAGGGTAATCCATCTCCCTAAAAGAAAAATCAGTAACCACCATGTAAAATCCGGCAGCTGCGACTTTGTCGGCAAGCCTTCTTCACGGTAAAATGGGGTGCAAGAATCTGTAAATTCACATCTCAGGGACATTTGTAATTATAGAAAGTCAGGGTAGTTAGCTAATGTTTTGAGACAGTTTTGTCCTTAAACTGTAAATAAGCCAGATCGGAAGAGAATCTATATTGGTCAAGTATATGTTTTGTGGGACAAAACTACAAAATGCTGCAAGCAAAGTTGATCAAGACATTTCCTTCCATTGTACTGGACTATAGACTCCAAACATTCGAAAGTGCTTACATCAGTATAGTGTCTGAGATTCTGAGGTTTGAACATAAAACAACCCAACAGTAAATTTCTGATCTTGTACATATTTTGAGCATCTATGGATAGATATGAGCAAACGATACTTCCCGACCTGAGAATTGATATTCCGATTACAAAAGAGCTTTTTTTGTAGGGGGGAAAAAAGAATTTCTGAACTTTTCAAACACCTGCTTCAGGAGAGGTAACTGAATCGGTTTTGCTACCTTTTCGCGAAGCTCTCGTAGTAGAAACAAGTGGATTATTCTCCTTCTCATTGAGTACCAATGGCCTCTCAAAATCAATGCCTTTGAACACAGGGTGTATGTAAAAAATCGTGATGGGTGGATTATTTCTTATTTATAATTTAACACAATTTTCACAGGCTGTCAAAGTGTTTGCATCATTTTCAAATGGGGAATAAAATTTCTGTATTGTTCCGCTGCAGTCTGCAAACTTGGATTTTTGTGAATTGTCACACATATACCAATATGCCATCCTCAGCTTTTCATACATTACTTGATTCAGCAGTCTTCCATAGTTTCCTCTATTTATTAATTTATAATATAAATACAGACATTGACTTCCTGGTAGTTTCTAGGCACTCATCTCCTGGCAGCTCCTCTAACAGTGATGTATCTTCCTGGAAAATAAATTCTGAGGGGAGGTTAACAATATGTGCAGGTTATTTCTTGGTTTAGAAAACAATCATGATGGCAGCTTCGTATGTCATGAATTGGGATAAATTGTTGCTAGGGTGCTGGTCCACGGGTTACCGATGAAGGTATGTTGCAACAGAGATCGGACTATAGGATAAGAAGCCTAAGGGCCTGTTCTGTTTATGTTTTTTGAATTCATTTTGAGTCTTATCGTTCAAGGGTAAACATTAAGTAAAAGAAGAATTTCATTTCCCTTGTTTTGAGCTTTTCAGTTTAAAATTTTGAAAATACTCAAAACAAGGGAAATGAAATCTTTCTTTTACTTATTTGCTCTTGAAAGACAAGACTCAAAATGAATTCAAAAAAAATATAAATAGAACATGCCCTAACAATCATCCCTATCACTTTTCAAATTCTATGTCAACTAGAAATTGATCAAACTAGTCACATTCAAGTATATGCTTTATGGGAGTGAATTTGAGAAACTACAAACTGCTGCAAGCAAAGTTGATCAAGACATTTCTTTCTCGCATTGGACTATAGATTCAGAAAATCCAAGGGTGTTTACATCAGTGTAGTTTGAGATTCTAAGGTTTACACATAAATCACTACAAGTTCCTGATCTTGTGTATATTTTGGGCATCTATAGGTAGATATGAACAAATGGTACTTCCCAAAATTTGATATTCTGGATACAAAAGAGCGTTGCTGCTGAGTACCCCCACTAAAGAAGAAAGAATTTCTGAGCTCTTCAAACCCCTACATCAGGAGAGGCAACTGACCCCGTTTTGCTACCTCTCCGGGAAGTTCTCGTGGTAGAAACAAGTGGATTATTCTCCTCCTCATCGAGTATTGATGGCCTCTCAAACTCGAAGCCCTTGAACACGGGATGTATGTAAGCATCCTGGAGGTACACTCTCAAGTTAAGATTTGGCTCCGTGGCCCTCTCCAACGTGTCTTTCACCATTGCATCCTGTTTTTGTCACCAGAACGAAAAGAATTTACTGAGTATAATCTTCAGATTGTAGGATTCTTTAAAAGTTATGTGAACTTTCTGCAGTATTTATACAGGCCACCAGTTAAATAGACTAATGGAAATTATCACATAATAATACTCTTCTTTATACAATCTTTATAAGCAATTCAGATTCAGGTATTTATTCTATATATCTATTAAGTCACCCTAGGGACTAATATTGAGAAATGACTAAATGAATCACTACAGATCTGTGCGTTCACTTGTGCGTGCAAACTTGCTTTATATTTGCTATCATAGCAGGGGTTCGGGACTTAAATCCTTAAGTAGGACTACCGTAGGCATGCGTACTAACTCATAGTTTATACTTTAAATGCCAATATATATGAAATGAAAAGAGCAAACAAGTGATAAATGGCACACTAACCTGCAGTGGAAATTTCACAAATGCAGACTCAAAGCGCCCCTTGCAAAATAGATGAAAGCAGATGGTCATGACAGGCAGTGCAAGGATCAATGGAGTTGCTTTGGGAGCATCCATGGTGCTTAATAATCCCATCAGTAGAATTTGTGATATTACTAAACCAATAAGTATGCGTCGCTGCACATCAGGCCAAAATGTTGCTCCACTTTCGTACTTTTGGTCATACACATTGATGATCTAGTCATAATAACCAAGTTCAAATCGGATTACGATGACTATTGAAAAGAAAAACAGACAGTGCTCGTTGATTTTCCCGAAACAATTATTAATAGAAAAAGGCTTCATTCTTTTATATACAATCATATTTCACGCTCTTATATACAATCATAACTCCAATAGTTATGTAAAGGATAAATAAATCCGGGGAGGGATGCATGAGAATGGCCTAACAAAAAAATATGGACAGCCTTCTAATTTACGGTACCTGATGGCGGAAAACCATAAACGCAAAGGCAAAGAAGATGATTATGAAAGGCAAAATAATAGGTGTGACTGGCGCGTACACAAACCCCAACAGGAAATATAGCTGTATACGCGGTTCTGAGATGTAAAAGTTTAAAGAACCAGGATCCATTGCCTGCTCCCTATCCTGTTCTGTCTTTACCAAGAATGTATTCTTGAGGTGGAACATGATTAATGGAACCAATCTAAGGACCTCTGCTGCAACACCAGCCCAACCATCGACCATAATGTAAGTAATAAAGAAAGTGGCTTTCAAAGGAATGGCAACACCCACTGTTTTAGGAATCCTGGAAGATAGCAGAATGTAAAGAATATAATTGTCACTTTGGAGATGTGGTTTGATGGCTCTTCTCACAATTAAAGTTGCATTAGAAAGAGAGAAAAATGTACGTGTAGATGTAATAAATCAGGGTCCATATATTTTTTACAGGACATGAAATATCAAGAACTACCCCCTTCCAGGGATCCCCAAGAATTTGTACCAATAAAAGCTCAAATCTTTCTGCTTCCTCGACAATGGGAATCAAGTTTATAAACAAGATATTAATTTTGCACTTGGTTGCCTATAATCATTCATGAAAATTTAAGAATCCAATGATATTAATCACATCAATGCTGATATTTTACAACTGCTGAGTGTTTCCAAATTCTTTCCTCGATTACATCCAAATCGCTGGACCCTTGCAACTCTGCCAGTAACATTACTAAAAATTCGTACTCATTTTTGGGCAGCAATTTCTATTGTATACTAATATAGTCATTCATTAAATAATAAATTATAAAATTAACATTGATGTAATGGGAAATGCACTTTGATAGGGGAACAAGGACTGGAAAGGAATGAAGATTCTTGTGCACATGCTTAGGAACCATACAAACTAATGGGCGGAAAAAGCATTCCCAGAAAAAATAAAACCTCCACATAGTGAAAGATTCTATATGAACCCAACAGAATTGCTGTGTCATAAATTGGTGGGTAATACTCCTACAAGGAGTCCAGTCGTCAAGTTAGTCAATTTGACTTTTTAGCATATTACAGGTTCAAATTTTTTTAGTATATTCGGGGTCATATGCTAAGTGTTGAGTTAAACAAACAGTTTTATCTGAACCAAAAAGAGCCATAGTGAAGCATTTCTATTTGATGTTAAAGAAGTCAACTTGACACTGAAAAGTAAATCAACAAGTAAGCCCAGACTGTAATTATAAGGTTAGAGGTTAACTATCAACTATAAGCAATTAACAATTGTTACTTAGCCTGCAAGATGCAAAAGATAACCTACTCTGATGGGGGCTGATTAGCAAATTTATCAAGCTGCTGGAATGCTGCTCCTGTGACAATGCTTCCCAAAAAGACATTGACAAGTAAGAATAAATGATACTTTGAAGCCGTCCTTCTGTCCAGATACGAGAACGATGTAAAACCTTCTATCTTGGACATTGTCATCAGAATAGTCGGGAGAAGAATCAAAAATATCTTTAGTGCAATGCCAGGAAGAAAACCTTGAATGACAGACCTGATAGCTTTCCTGAGGCAGAATATTTTGAGCATTTCAGAACATTATATCCACATATGCAACAAAAGAAATAGCTTCAGCGAAGTTAGCATACACTTCCATTAGTGGCTTCAGGAATGGAAAAACTTTCTCAATGCCATCGATGCTTGCTAAGGACTGTACGAATGCAATCGGGATCATGAAGAAGAATGTAAGAAAGAATAGGGCAACTGCCATTAACAATCTTCGGACATTGAGTTCAACAAATGGTATTGCAAGATTGTCCCAATACACGTCAGACGGTTCAGGAGCCCATTTCGACAGCCAAAGAGTAGGATTGCTTGATTGTTGAGTTTGAGCACAAACAGCAGCTCCCCATCTAGATCTAAATGAGACAAATGCTGCAGGCATAATGGACTTGGGGTCACTCATGACCTTTTCCCTTTCTGCAACTTCCTGTACAGCAAATAACAGTAATGATAAAACAACAAATACAAATAATTAAAGAAATAAAGTATACCATTAAGGTAATACCAGATAAACCTTATGCTAGACCAGCATTTGTAGAAAAAAGAATACTAAAACACATTGATTTGAAATGACGTATCCTTAAGACGAACTTTTACTAGACATAGGCACAGGAATATTTTGCCACCAAGCACATAATCCAGGACAATTTTGGGTAAGCAATTAGGAACCCCTGAGGACTTACCATGCCAAAATGACTCTTTTGGGGGAAATCTTCTCATTATTAGATTAGGAAAACTTAAAAGCAGTATTACAATGTTGGGTGCAATACCTAGCTGTATCATAACAAATAATGCCTAACTGTTCTCATACTTACCATCTTTAACTAAAAAAGAGTTAATGATAAATATTTCTAAGTGAAGAAATACAGCTGAACTTAGATATAGTTATGGAGTAAATACATGGATGATGGAAAGTAGGAATGAATTATATGTGTTTCAGATTAGACCAACTAATTTTGTCATATTTTGTGCTTTGCGTTCCACCTATAACAGCATTTCCTTCAAAATTATATGAAAAAGGCTGCACTGGAGGTTCTTGTTATTAGTTTTGGGTCACCGAATGGAAATGGCATATCAGTTTGTTCTACTTTTAAAAGTTGTACTGCCTCATGATCCAAAATCTAAATGGGAGAACTATTCAAGTTTGCGTTTTCATTTGGTGAGTGTTAACCACTTGATCCAAAAGTTTAAGCTCTTAGAGGAGACCATATAACAGGGTTCAATTTTTCCCATCAAAGTCTGGCATTTGCATATTTTATAAAAGGTACACTGGAAGACTTGACCTCATGATCTTTGCCTATGCTCATTCCATGCTGGAACAAAGTGACATAAAAGCCTAAACCATTAGAGATGTGGCTAATGTAAATTATGCCTTCAAAAGCGAGAACTATTTCACTGATATGCTTAAAAGACCAAAAATCTTTGTAACCTTTTATCTTTTGACTTGTTAAATTACCAGGTTGTCATTGGACTCCTTAAAGGTCGATGTCTTCTAATGTATCTTATTGTATGCACTTATGAAGACGCCATATGCAACATATACCAAGCTCAGTCAGATTGCAAATACGCACTGATAAAAATACCATCAGAAACCATAAAGAGTCATGTCCTACTAGGAAAACATTTGCTACATAAAAAAATAATGCTCTTCAACGTTATCCAATATACTTTGATGTAGTAGAAAGAAAATACATCTTAGGTGGTTTACCTCTTCACTTATCTTCTCAATTTCTGCTGCATAGTAATCAATGGCATCTACGGTTTCTCCCCAAAGACCCCAGAAGCCTGTCTATACACTTCGGAATATGAGATTATTGGTTCATGTGTGATATGGTGTCAATATTTATGAGACGAATTTATAGACAGATCAACATTACAGTTGGAGAAGTACCTTTGTTAATGGTCTCTTTTTTGTGTTTCTCTCATATCGTGTTTGGTAGTAAGTATACCAATTCTGCAAACTCTTCTTCTGTTCCACCAAATTTGCAAGCTTGTTCGCATTGTATACAATCTACCATACAGTTGTTGAGAAACTATATGTGATTACAAACTTGAAAAACTGAAGACAAACTTATAAATTTAATCTACTATGCTGCTTTGAGTCCCCAAAAAAAGCCTCTGGACTAAATCTGATAGATATGCCCTGCAGAACTGTCCATATAATTTTTTATTTATTCTTCACAATCAGTTGCATACGAATTATTTTCCCTTTAATCAATCAATTTCCGAAAGAGCTATATCTATAAGAACGAGCGGGCGGACGAGAATTATCATTCCCTTGGTTTTATACTGGTACCGTGGAAAAAAAATATTTTTAATTTCTCAAAATGAAGTCTCAGTATCAGCTCAAAGGATAACTCTCACTTTTATCTTTCTTTTGAAGACAAATATGTCTTAGACTCATCGTTCATGAAATATCTTAACTGGAGCTTAATTGCACACCTGATGTGTAAGATAATGATCAGGATGATTTACGCAAAAGAAATGTTCAACGTGCTCACTAACTGATTCATCAGGATCTGGAGGGACATTTCTCACTAGAACCTGTAAAATTAATCGGAATTGTTGAAAAAAGTGGTTAAAAGTGCAATGATAGGTAAATTGTTCATAGAGCAGCGCTTCATGAAATGAACAAGTGGATCTAGCATTGAACAGACATGTAACCAATAAAATTTTCCACTCACAGTAAATTGATCTGGCCTGCGGGTTGCAGAAGCTAGAAAATGCAACCTCTTAGCGCAAATGATCCGATACTCCTTGTAAAGGATGTAGAATGTCCAAAATGTGAACACATATGCCATTACTATATGCGCCCAAAACCTGGAAGAAGATAAGAACTAAATGATTTTGATTGCATGTTAAACCTTAGCAACCCATGCATGCCACCATATGCTACATGGTCATGCTACACCAGCAGCTGCATTCAATAATTTCATGTTGAAGCAAACAAAAGCTGCTAGAGAAGGGAACAGAATTTTGTTAAATTATCTTTGTAACACCCCTTCACATGCATGCCGGGTTCACTTTTTATCCAATGGTTAACTCATGCAAAATTTCTATGAACAGCCGGCAAACTCATGTCTGTGGCCTGCTTTAATGCAATTATAACAAGGCTTAAAGTTAGATTGTTTATTTAAATCTTATTCAACAATATTAAATCCACTATTCACAAGGAAACTGCCGATCATTTACTATATGACCACCACAACAGTTCAAATTTCTTCAGTGGCTTGATTCTCAACGAAGATTGAAATGCGGTTCATAAATTAGGCAGGTTACCAGTAAGAGGTACTGTTGACAATGAAAAAAGAAGGTCGAAGTATCAACCATTCAGCATGTTCAGTTTGCAGGAAGCTATGGATACAGAATGCAATATGAGATTTTGCCCATGAGTCATCTTTCACAAGCTTGTTAGAGCATCTCCAAGAAACTTTTTAAACACAAAATACTCTCTATTTTAGAGAGCAAATGCTTAAAAACAAGGTCCAAGAGACCCTTTAAATTAACTTTGCAAAATAGAGAATGGGTTTGGCTCTCCAAATTTGGGGAGTCAAATCCACTCTCTATACTTTAATGACTCAAACATTCAATGATTATTTCTTGGTTTGAAAAAAGGGCAATTGATTCTATTGGCTATTAATAGATAAAAATATATTAAAGAGTTCGTTGAAGAAGGGCCAATATTTTTACTCTTTAAATTTAAATATGTTCTCTAAAATAAAGAATATGCTCTTTTAAACTAGAAAAGCTATTGGAAATGCTCTTACTCCTTTAATACGTAATCAAAGTAGAGCAACAACTTTAACAAAAAAAAAAAAACCAGAAATCTTCATTCCATTCTAAAGGAATCAATAAGCATGTTTTTCCATTAATATATCATGAAGGCATAGAGAACATGTATCAACAGACTACCTTAAGTTAAGGGCAGATACCATTATCCCACTCTAAAAGATTACGAATAAGAATAGCAGCAATGACTCCAGTACTCACCTTTTTGATCCTGAAGAAATATTAGATATAGAAAGCTTATCAATATCACTGTATGTCAAATCCTTGATGTCATCTAATGTTCCCCCAGTCCAATTGACAGGCACCAACACTGCAAAGGCAAGTAGAGCTATAGGAACAAAGATTTTCAACCTGCATTATATATTTGCAATTAGCATGGTCTAAAGTATTAAGAAAACTCAAGAAAGCTAGTTTTCGCTAATTTGCAGCTCCAAAGTTTTAAGTGCATATTTGTTGGTAAAATGAAAAAGACTACAACCTCTTTTTTTTTTTTTTTTTTAAAGCTGACAGCCAAGCATGCATAACAGTTCCTGGCAATTCTATGACATCACAATTTCATTCTGATACATCAGATGCTCGAACCTTATGAACTCACCCAAGAAGGTAAATCCTAATATACGCTGCAGAATCAAGACCTGCATGATCTGTGAGCTCAGGTTCTGGCATTCTTAATGCTGCGGGCATCCAATTCAAGAATCTTATGTAGGTTCTGAAATCCAAATTAACAAATTTCTTCACCAAAGGCCCAGACCTTCTGGGGCTTGCTCTTATACCCTTCAGATACCATTTTGGAAAGTATACTCTATCATTGAACGGTTGAAGCCGTAAAAATGCAAAGGCCAGAAGAAATGCCAATGCAGATAGGAGATTGATAGAAGC
>CAVNYN010225802.1:0-34659 GCA_963692815.1 Nyctanthes arbor-tristis | reverse complement strand
AATTTACACCTTTATTTGAAATTAATTATAAATATACTGACACGCCCCACTCCCAGCACCTCTAACTTACTAGAAGTGTGACGTGCGCCGACGATACATTCCAATAAGAAGTCAGAATTTACCATCAAGGCTCGTACACATACTAATTATCCTAGAAAAATTTCGACATCATCTCCCTTGTTTTATTAACAAAACCCAACATGTATACTCTCGAACACCAACACCAACACCAACACAAACACATTAACACATCACAACCTACTAATTTCTCGTTATGAGTAACGCCACCTCATAATTAGAGAAATATACTAAACTGACTATGATTTCCACGAGCACACCCAATACATAATAGTAAGTTAACCTTATCGAAGCCTATAATTCATAGTAACAATAAACCCATATAGTCTCAATGTGGTGGCTCGAATTTCTTGAATTAGTAGGCTTGATCATAATGCGTTGCCCAAACTCTGATTGCTACCTAAAAGGAAAATCATTTGGAAAACATATGAGCTGACTATCCCATTGAGTGGAGTTTTATAAGTAAACGTGCTTTGAAAGATTGATAATACATCTTTTGCAAAATCTCGTAAGATGGACAAATCACTTATTGGTTTCCATCATTTGAAACATCATTCCAGCATAATACCAACATTGATAAAATCATTGCATACTAGAAAACATCATGAACATCATAAAATTCATTAGAGAATATTGTGAACATCTTTCATTTAAAAATAATCATAAAATCCACTTGAAAACATCATAAAAGTCATTTCATTTCAAGATCATTACAAACTTTCCCCAAAGAGTATCCACCATATCACATGATCATGATATCAAGTCATACGCGAGTAGATGGTCAGCTTGGGCCATAGGTACCTTATGACCCCTTAGCCTTAGGCGGCACAATTAAACAGCTTGAGCCATAGCTAGCACATAGGCCCCTTCGCCTGGGGCGGCGTTTATTTCGTCAGCTTGAGCCATAGGCCCCTTCGCCCGTAGGCAGCTTATTATGACATCGAATACAAATTTGGGGTTTTCATGCATCATAAAATCATATTTCAAATAAAAACTTTTCTCTGAAGAGCATGAATCATCATTTCATATAAGATGCATAACGAACTTTTCTTAAGAAAATATCATCCTTTGGGAAATTTCATTGAAATACATTATCATCATAGACATTGCAAATTCACGTAGAATCAAAGCATAATAATGTTCATTTAGGAAGAAATGAGATAAGAGCTCCACTCACCAGCTATGTAGAAATGTAGCTTCTTTCGTAAATGACTTTAATTTCTTTCTCATTTCCTGTAACATAATATAAGAATTTCATTTGACATTAATTATTACTATAACAAATTCTTACACATTATCAAGTTACATCACTTCTTTTAACTTTATCCCTTTCCATCTACTTATATTAATATATAACTCTCTTTAAAGTTACAAGCTTATCATTTCCTTCTAATTCTTCAATATTTCCTCATTTTCTCTTTGAACAAAATGCTACCCCATCTTATTTTCACCTCTTTACTTCACTTTCTTAATCGCTTATAATATAATAATTTAAAACATATATCAACATATAATTTTCCTTTTTGTCATAAATCATTTTTTTCTTTGAGTTCACTCATTTCATTAATATATCATATCCTCATCACCTATTAGTATTTACATATCAAATCATACTTCCACGATAATCCTTGAAATATATCATGTCATCATATCATAAAATATCCAATAATACTCTCTACCAAATAAAATCAACCGCATCAATTTAACTCTCATAAGATTTTGTCATCAAGATTCACCTAATATCAATCCTTTAATTAATCAAAATAGATTTTGTTTCCAACTTATCCTTTTACCTTGTTTCCAACACATAATATTCATATATATCAAATAAAATCATCATACCCATAGAACTTCAAATCCCATTGTAGTCAAGTTTTATCGCCACTTATTCATTTTCTACAACAATAAAACTCTTTATTCATTCATAATACATAAAATCCCAAAATTCTCAATAGCATCATATATTCATTTTTTAATAGTTTGCTACTTCGATATTTTCACAAACACCTCAAATACATGTCCATCTCATTTTAATTACTACAACACTCCTTTACAGCAAACCACTTTTAACATCAAATTAATATTTCCTAATAACATTATTCCTTCTTAAATCCAATTCAATTAGTATTTCACCCATACTTCACTAATCTAACTTCATCAATTATTATATTACATAAAATCCTCAATTTCTCCATTTCTAGGAATTATCAAAATCACAACACTATATATATAATAGTAGCTAAAAATTAAAATCCATCATTCTTTCAATATAAACATCAATTATTTAGCCCAAATCAAAAAAATAAATCATAAATTCAACACCCAAAGGAAAATACATAAACCCTAAAAATCATCTTTTGACTTACCTTTAGGAATTTGTGGAAGAAAATCAAAAACCCATGTGTTAAATCATGCCAAAAAGAAGCAAAACCCACAATTTTTCCTCCATTTTTCATTCTTTTCTTTTTCTTTTCTTTTCTTTTTTTTCTATTTTCTCCCATTTTCTTCCGGATTCGCGTGCCACTACTACTATGTGTTTGTGTGTTTTCAATTTGCAAGACAATCACATGTATATATATATAATTTGTACACTTGGTCCTTCAACAAATATAAGTTGTGTAAGTTGGTAATTGACAAAATCTTACTCACCCATAAATCCTTCAACTTTTAATTCTTTTACTTAAATCCTTTGACAACTTAGATTTGACCCAAATAATTTAATTTTGACCATGACTTGACTAATATCACCTTTGACATTTCGTCTATAAAATTTGGGATGTCACATATACCCTTTTGCAATGCAAATGTACCACCTTTTTTATATATTTATATATTAATTAAATTATTATTTTTTATTTTATTATTAGTTTATATTGTTATATATATACATATATATATATATGTATGTATGTATATATATGTCTCTGTGTGTTCCTAACAAACCTGGTTGCCATTCTTCCACATTCTTCATCACCATTACTTCCATCTGCCTGCCTCCTCCTTCGCTACTACCGTCGTTGCCACTATTGCCACTGCTACTGCCGCTGCATCGCCACCGCCACTACAACAACCAACCATATAGCTTACATCCGTTCACCACCATTCCTCATACTCGGGTTCTTCTCTTTCAAGTAAACCCATGGATCATCGTTCAATTTACGCAGATGTGCGACTGCTAAATCAGTAGATCTCGAGCAGAGTTTGAGGAAAGCCAGGTTCTCCAAATCCACATTCACGTCTGTGAATGGGTCTCCAAACCTACTGCTTTGACCGGAGCCCAGCTCATTTGTCAAGCCCCAGCCACTACTCTCATTCTTCATCACCATCCGCCCTCGTCGCTACGGCCGCCCACCACCAATGCATATTATAACCACTTCCAACTAAATAGAGAGGAGAGACTCGACTTTGAGAGGGAAGGCAGGCGCGTTGAGAACAGATCATAGCAATGAGCTGCTACAATGTTAGTTGCTCATGTTCGCAGTGGCGAACCACGGTTTAGCGTGTTGTGTTTGTTGCCAAAAATAATCCAAAGTTGAAAAGGAAAAAGAAAAGAAAAGAAGAAGAATCCTAGGAAAAAAAGGAATCCAAATCATAGAATAGATTGTGTTGTCTTCCATGTCAATGAAGCTTATAAATATAGGTGTTTTCCTCTTCTTCTATGCACAAGTCGTACAAGTGAGTTGAGGGAAAAATTGGTGAGCCTAGCACCTTGAAGAGTTTTCTTGTAACTCTTTGTGGTTGTTCAAAGGGTAGAAAATTAGGTGTGGTAAAGCTCGGGGTGATTTTCCCGGTGTTACTTGAGTCCGGTCAGAGAGTCTTGTGAAGAAAAATAGTAGCCGCCTTGTGATTTCTTGTGTTCTTTGCAGGTTGGGCAAATGGTAGAAATTAGTAATACTTGGGCAAAGGAAAGATTTATATTTGAAGACTAGAAGCAAGATATGTCTCTATCTAGCTAAGAATATTCTTGTAAATATTTATAGAATATTTGCTGTGGAAGAACTGTAGCGTCAATTTAGAGAGGTGTATTCGGCAAGAGGTTCTTCATATTTATTGCACCTGGAAAAATTATTTAGTTCTTTGCGAATTGGTGTAGGTACAAAAATTCTCAATGGGCTCGTTGGAAATTGGTGGGTGTTACAACTTGTTGGTGTTGTAGACTAGCTGACCACGTAAGAAAACATTATCTAGGTGGAGCAGATTCAGCTACTGTTCAGATTTGGACAATCCGACTATCTTGGTGTGAGGGCAGTGGAGATGTAATATGAAGTATGTGGGCATATCCTCATGGTGTGTCGCTAGGTGCCATGGTAAAAGATGTGTTACTTCTAGCTGTTGTATTTATACACGGGCATTGGTTGGCGGTGATGCAAGGTGTGTATTTATAGTAATGTCGATGGCTGATAATCTCTCTGGAAAGCCAACAAGAGAGTTGCACAACAAATTTCAGTAAGTTTATGTCGACATTGAGCCGATGAAATGCTTGAAATTTGTTATTAATTCTAAGTGGTTATACTCATCTGGTGGAATATGGGACTTTCAAAGTGAGTCAAGGGCTTGCCTGAAAATTTCTCAAGTATTGTGTATGAGACTGAACAAGATGAAGATTTTGGTTTATTTTGGCAATATGGAGATTGTTGGGTTTTTTATCAAAAATAATCCAAAGTTGAAAAGGAAAACGAAAAGGAAAGAAGAAAAATCCTAGGAAGAAAAAGAATCCAAATCATAGAAGGAATTGTCTTGTCTTCCATGTCAATGAAGCCAATAAATAGAGGTGTTTTCCTCTTCTTCTATGCATAAGTGGTACAAGTGAGTTGAGGCAAAAAATGGTGAGTCTAGCACCTTGAAGAGTTTTCTTGTAACTCTTTGTGGTTGTTCAAATAGTAGAAAATTAGGTGTGGTAAAGCTTGGAGTGATTTTCCCAGTGTCACTTGGGTCGGGTCAGAGAATATTGTGAAGAAAAATAGTAGCCTAGCGTCTTGGGATTTCTTGTGTTCTTTGCAGGTTGGGCAAAGGGTAGAAATTGGTATATTTGATAAACCTTGTTATATTTTTGTAATACTTGGGGGATGGATTTTGGCGAGTGAAAATTCTGTATAGTTGTAGTGACTTTAATCATATAGTGGAAAGTTTTGACAGTCCATTAAATTCGTCTTCGTCTTTCAATTTTCTTATCTCAATTAAATTTCTTGAACAACGGTCATACGAGTGTAATTGAAGAATTTGCCTTAATTCCCAACATAGCGAGCCTCACAGCGGCTTCTGCGAAGCAACAACGCTACTATTGCTTTTTCCCAATTTTTTTATATGTATTTTATTTATTTATTTATTTTGATATTTCCCAACAGTTGAAATCCTTTCATTGTTTTACCAAAAAAATTTCCTTCCATTGTCAGTAGGATCTCGTTCAATCTCTGGCGGGTCGCGGTCCTATGATGCAACACCCTCATTTTACCCTTTTTTTTTCAAATTTTTTATTTTGTTTTATTTCAATTTCAATTACTAGTGGGACCAATCTCCAATGTGTTACCACTTTCTAGAATGCAACCTGATAATTATTACTACGCATTGTGAATGTTTTAATTGTAACATTGTTTTTCCAATTGTTACTATGATTTTAGTGTTAATACTTACATTTTTGAACAGTCACCCTTGTAATTTTGGTTTTTTCCCATAGTTGTTGCATTGGCATTTTAGCAATAACACCTACATTTCATATTGTTACCCTCATAAACCCTCGTAATTTTAGTACTTTTCAAGGTGATGCACGTTACGATTCTTTTTTTTTTAATAGATTTTCCTGGTGGGTTTTTGGTGTTTGTTATCAAATTTGAATATTTTAGTTTTTGTTATGATCATTTTCTTTCTTTTCCAACTTCAAAAAAATGAATTTTCCTTTTAAAACATTGCACTTTTATTTAATTTAACGCTTATTATATATATGGTTATACTCTAAATATATATTTAAAACTTTTATTATATATTTAAATATATGTTATACTCTGAATTTTATTTGTCTGTCGCAATTAATGTAATGTTTTTTACACTAGTTTTCTGGATTGTAATATTATTGTTTTAATTAAAACTAAAAAAAGTTAAAAAGGCTATCTATTAAAATTTTTTTTGATTACTAAAAATATGATTTATGTGATTTTTTCAGAAAACCAATAATTAATTAAAAATTTTATTTAAAACCATTGTTTTAAACCTTAACTGCCAAATAACTGAATAGAATCTTCATCAATTATTAAATTTTTTGTTTTTATATTATTTTTTTATTGGATAAATCACATATTACCATTAAAAAAAATTGTCGAACGTTATTTGAGTGCATGGAATTGGCCTTTATATATATATATATATATATATATAAGACAATTGTACAATCACGTGCAAGTAGAGCATGACGCACATGTATCCAATAATAGTTGGACAGGACACTTACTACTCTCATATACCTTCTAAATCCCATAAATACAGTTGTCATTATGCAGATTGAGAATTTACTTTTTTTAACTCTATGGTACTTGTATTTTTTTCTCAACTTTTAGTTACGCTTTCTATTTCATATCTAAGAGTTATTTGACTATTAGTAACGCTTTTAATTATTCGTAATATTTTTACATTTAGAATAAAGTTTATTTTTTATTATGTCGGTTAATATATCTAATATATCGTTGGCAGTAACATTGTGCATATTAAAATTAAACATCGGGGCGGTTCCGCTTACCAATACTTTTGACAAATGAATTTGACAAATAATCTATACCATCCATTTTAAATAATCTAATGGTCTAAAATCTATACTTCTAAATTAAAATAAAAAACTATCAATCATATCTAAACATCCCAACTAAAATTTTCATTTACCATTTATATGTTGATTGATTAGAAATTAATCTCCATTTTCTAAAACTAGCTGATATCAATTCACCACACAGATATAGGGGGAAAAAACCCGCCATCTCTTTCTAACGAAAGCATTTTCCCTAAAGCCACTAAATACTGCAGGCAATTAGCAGAGATGATGAATTATTTCTCGTGAAGATCCCATCAAATACGATCATCTTAATAACTATCATAATGTCTTAGAAAGTACTCTTAGATTTTCACATGTAATAATAAATAAAGTATATATCAGTTACGCTAGATGGACTAGTATTGTTTGTTCTTCAAATCGCAATTCTTCTTTGGGAAAAAAAATTAAATTACACGATGTTTTGAAGAAAAATGCAATTAAATTACATTTTCTTTTGCATCCAAATGGTGAATTGAAATCAATTGGCTTTAGAAAATGGAGATTAATTTCAAATCAATCAACTTATAAATGGTAAATGGGAATTTTATTTCGAATGCTTAGATATGATTGATAGTTTTTTATTTTAATTTAGAAGGACAGATTTTACACCATTAGATTATTTAAAATGGATTGTATAGATATTCGTTAAATTCATTTGTCAAAAGTATTGGTAAGCGAAACCATCCCGATTAAACATTTATATGACAAAATGGGGTATGGAAGATGGTAGGGATATTAAAAAAATATCTTCAAATTTATTAAAAAAATGTTTTAATTAACAATAAAGTATATTTATAAAGAAGGAAATTTTTCAAGAATTACAAAAAATCCGTTGGAAATTTCCAATGGAATGGCATGTGCCGTCGGAAATTTCCGACGGATGGACTCTTGCCGTCGGAAAATTTCCGACGGGCGACGGCCTAGTTTATGCCGTCAGAAATTTCCGATGGCTACTTTTGTTGTTGGAGATTTCCGATGGCATAAACTTGGCCGTTGGAAATTTTTGACAGCCTATGACTCCGTCGGAAAATTTCCGACGGCATATTTCCAAGAGAAAATAAATTTGTCAGAAATTTCCGACAATTTCTTGTTTGTCTGAAATTACCAATGACTTCGTCGGAAAATTTCCGACGGATGCGTTAAATTACCATCACTAAAGGGCCTGTTTTTAGTAGTGATGACACCCTTCTGCTGGTTGGCAAAGTGATGAAATCTAAAGTATTAATCCTTTCTCTTCTTTGCTCAAAAAGAACATTCATAAATGCAGTTACATTTTCTAGCTAACTTAGTTTATTGTTAATACCGATAATAAATGTTACTCCAAAAACAAATTTACAAGCCTTTCGGGAATACCATGGCATTCCACTTGTTGGTTCACCCGATAGAGCCTACGCTGGTTCTTCAGATATTAAATTCCACCTGAATTACTAATTTCTGGCCAGCTTCAAAGCATTTCAAGGACCCAATTAAGCTTATTGCACCTTTGGCCGTCCAGATTTCAAACCTAGAAAATGAATAAATGAAAAGGTTACCAGAGTTCAAGAGTAGAAGAAATTGTAAAATCAAAATTAACCTCTAAACACATGGAACACACGAGACGTGACTATGCCACTGTTGACCACAATGGTAGAAATTGATCTGACTGCATAAATCAGAAGCTAAGATGACGTGAGGAGCCTAGCTAGACACCAACCTCCACATCAGTTCTAGCAGCAGCTTTGCCAGATTAAACAGTTTTGGAGTACGTACTTCTTGTAGAGGAGGAGGAGGAGGAGGTTGAGACCATATAAGAATAATAAGTATAAGAGAGATCTATATCCACTGAGAATGGCAAATACCTTTTTACTCAGATGCTCCATAGAAGACCCCGAACAATGCTAGCTAAGTGGCAATGAAAAAAACCACGTATAGAAGCACCCTCCTTGCGTGTTTTGGGTGGCGATGAGCTGGTAGTTGAAGACGGCCAGAGCTTGAACGAGTGGGAGAAGATATCTATGGTTAGATGAAATGAATGGCAAATTAGTTATGGAGTACTAGATCTAGATATTTGAGATGGAGGAGACTTCTCAGCGTTTCAACTTTCTTTCTCCAGGATTTACAGTTTCCTAATTTGACGCCATATTTGTAGATAGAGATAAAGCTTGTAAATCGGCAAAATTGCCCTTCAAGGGATACTCAAGTGTAGTCTGTTCATTCACTTGCTTTGAGAAATTTATATACCAATAATAGAAAATTGAGCAATTTATCAAACCAATATTTTGCTATGATATGAGCTTCATCTTTGACCCCTTTCTTATAAGGGGTATTAACACTAACTAGAAGGAAAGTTGTGGTAATACAACGATGAACAAGAATACTAGTTAAATTTGAATGGATCATGAAGACTGCCACTAGTTTCATGATCACTGACAATGAAGAAGTCGTCAGGCATCACCGAAGATTCCATGATTGGATATGTAATACTCCGAAAAATTGAAAATTTTTATTTTGACTTAAATATTGAATAATGATTTACTATAAGGGTTCGGTAAGTGATTTTAGAAAACATCTTTGTAATCGGCTAATTAGCTATGGTGTGTAGTAAGAAATTGAAAACATTCTTGTAGGCTTTAATGAAGACGGAAAACGGTTTCTTGAATTGTATCAACTATATTCATTCGTTAGTACTATTACCAAAAGAAACATAAAGGCAAAATCGGGTAACAAGTTTGAGACCAACGAAGACTTAAATAAGAAATATGATACCATAATGGTATAGTCAAAAAGCCAAGAACTTAATTATAAAATGTCTTAAGTTGAAGGATTTATTAAGAGATAAATAGAAAAATCCAGAGGACACTTGGACCATTGGGTTTTGCTCACATGAATAAAATGAGAGAACACTTGGCATCCTTGCTAGCAAAAACTCCCCATGAACTTTCAATTGGACTTACTTTTATTGGTTAGACATTAATAACTTAGAGACAATTGGAGACACTTTTATTGGTGGAATCCAAGGATTTTTAGAAAGTAATTGAGAAAATTCGTGCATAAATAAAGAAAGGCTTAGAACACTCTTTAAAAGCCTTCTAAAACACCTCCTTTGCCTTCCAAACAAAGTCCACTCTATATGCATACAAAGTCTTACTTGGAGAGCTAGTTTAGTTGAGGAATACCCAAAGAGTTGAAGGTATTTTTGCTCCATATAGGGATCCACAAATCTTTACAAGGAACAAAAGCAAGGTGAGTAACTAATGGCTTGGTTTCTATTGGCATGCCATCTCTTTGTGAAAAGAATGATTATTTGATGTCTTACATTGATAAGAAATGAAATGTTTTCTTGCACACACTTCACTAGTATTGCCCTATCCGTTCAAAAATGAATGACTTTGAATTGTTCCCATGCTATAACTTATTCTATGACCCGAGATAAGAATGATTGGCATGGTGTCTGCTTTGATTAATAATGCTTTCTGAAACTTCGGTAAGGATCAACGGGAGTGATTGTGAATCCATGTATCCTCGTATTGCCATTAACAATTTAGCATTTGAATGATATGATTGCGTGATACGGGTAGTTGGTGATCCTAGTGGTTGGGCCCTATTATGCATTTGAAGATGTTTGTGTATATTTTGCTTGTAATTCAAAAATGGGTTTTCTTGAAGTCTTATGGCAAACCAATACATTATGTCACTCAAGGGGTACTTAGTACTCACTCAATGTCTAAAACATTTTGTAGATGTTCATTCGCAAAGTGTTTGAAAAGCAAGCCGAGACTTGGAGGGAGAACTCAAGCGGGAGTCGGATATCACAAGTAATAGAGACGGACTTGTGGAGATACTATGAAGACGCCCCACAATTTCTTATGTACTTGGGCACCACCTATGAGCTTAATGTATATTGTGTCTACACCCACGCTCACCTTTATAATGATAAGTTTATGGTTGATAAGCCTATGTTTTTCACTTAATATGATAATATGATGTTAGAGTAAACTAGGTACTTACATATGTAACACTTAGTGTGTACTATAATGAATTGTATGGATTGGAAACCTATTTTCCATGTAAAGGTTTTCCAATCCCATGACTCGGCAAGTTATGAATAAAATAAGTTTGTTAACATAATTTGTTCTTTATGCAAATTTTGATATAGTGTGTAGTAAACACGAGTAAAAGATAGATAACTAAACTTATTTCCTAACTATCCTAAAATAAGAAAAGAAAAGAAGTTCATGGGAGCTTAAACTTGTATTAAATGACGTGATAAATTTTAGTTACCAAGTTACTTTGGAACTTAAAGTGATATGACAATTAATTAACTAGTGAATTGTCTCTTTTCATGTTATAAATATGAGTGTTTATCCATAAAAAGTGATTTACTTAATAAGAAAAATCGACATACAATGAGGTGTGACAACATATCATAGACTATTTTTTTTTTTGGTCGGTGACTTCTAGTAACTTTTCTTTCCGTCAGAAAGTCTCGACGCATCTTCGTTGTCGTAAAAAATAGTTCAGATTTCCAATGAATCTCACATCATCCTAAAATGTTGGTCAATGTTGCCCATGTTTCTATTAGTGTTGGCATTTGTTTGGTGAGTTCGGTCAATTTTTTGCCACTCAGACCATCCAGGTCGGCTGTGGATATGGCATCCAATTTAATTTATGCCTGAAAAAGACAACAAAAATCATTCTCAATGCCTTCAATTCTTTTCATTTATCGGATTTAATTAAATTGAAAATTTTTAAAAATTAAAAGAGAGAAACAGTTATAGGAATTTCTCTTGATTTACGAACAAAATGAGATGGTATTAGGAATTCCTCTTGATTTTAAAAATCATAGTATCCTCCATCAATCAATTATGGTTAAGACGCTAATTGAAGTTAATAATTGTTATAATAATTGCCAACAATATAGCCTTCCAGTCTTATTTTGGACCCAAGTTATGTGACACACCTTCCTCCACTCATTTTGTTCACATGACATGGACCCCACCATGCATGTGGGCCTTTATCATTTTCGAAAGCTTGTGACAATTGGGGGAATTTCAAAGGACCCAAGTTATGTGACACATCTTCCTCCACTCATTTTGTTCACATGACATGGACCCCACCATGCATGTGGGTCCTTATCATTTTCGAAAGCTTGTGAAAATTGGGGGAATTTCAAACAGGAACCTAATACGTTGTCATGATAAGAAGTATTCTTTAACACTTTCAACTATCACTATTGGTCTGTCTAACTTTTTTTTTTTTTTTGGATCAATAGATTCCCTAATCTAGCCTTCTTAAAAGCTTGTGAAAGTTCCCGTTCTCCATGTTGATTCTCACACCCTTTTCCCATTGTCCATGTTGATTCTCATACCCTTGGCCAAGAATTCAATCCCCTACCCCTACAGATCCCAATATTCTTCTTTTATATTTTCACCACACATTCTCTTATAAATATAACCCTTCTTTATCTAAAGCTCTCAAGAACAAGCTAACCTTTCAAAATAAAAATTCAAGACCTGCAGTAGAATATCATAATCTGATAGGGGTAATTTCGTGCATGAGTTAGTATTCTAACTTGGACCTCAAAATAAAGATCTGTCAGACACATTAAATGCTAAATTACTCCAAAAATACAGAACTCGGGTTTCAAAGAACAACTGCATAGATAACAGTTGTGACAAATGTACATGGTCAATCTTCGTGTAATAAAAGAACGCTTAAAGTTCATACTTGTTAATTACATGAAAAATTAAGAGTTAATGGCTATATGGTGTGCTAATTTTTGGCTAACCTTTCTTTGGTTTTAAGATAAAAATTGCGAAATTGGATGATAAACTAAGTAGCTACCCTACAAAATACTAGAATAAGGCATCCAAGAAATGGAAGAAAATGGTTAGAGAATAAACTAAGATAACTTTGTTAGAAGGTAAGATAATTGGGAAAGAAAAATGATGATTTTCTTTCGGTTTCAAAGTGTTGGACAACTCGAAATGATGCTAGATGAGTTCTATTTACATTAGAGTATGTTTGGGAATCAAAACGAGATTAATTATAAAAAAAAAAAAAAATTCCGGATGAGGCCCTGCGCCCGCACAGCCCTTCTGTTTTGGGGCGCCGGTGGCCGCGGAAGGGCCGCGGCAGTCCGCAGCCAACAGAAAGTTGTTGGCCCCTCTACAATGCGGCCGCAGGGTTAAGGCTTGCGGCCGCATGGCATTAATTAAAAAAAATTGCCAAACGGCCCCTGTATTATATGACATCCTTCAAATTGATCTATAAGGTACTTTTCGAGATCTTTTAAGCCCCAAATTTGCCTTTATCCATAATATTAGTCCACAACTTTATTATAACTAAAAAAAATAAAAACAATTTAATGAGAACTCTTTGATTTGAAATTAGCTTTATTTCTATATAGATTTTCTATATAAGTATTAAACTTTGAAATTTTTGTCTCGGGTTATATAAAGTGGGACCCGCTAATAACAATAATATATATTTCTTTGAATTGTCATTAAGTATAGCATTATTTAATGACATTAATGAAATCAAAAACAATATGAAAATGAACAAATGACCTATTTAAAGACTATAAGTTTTGTACTAGAATTTGAACTAAATGTTAAATTTATGAACAGGCATAGCAACATGTCTCAAGAAGTGAGTACCAACCAAACTTTAGAAAGATTAACTCAACTCGTGAATCAACAAGCCCGCCAAATTGACCAATTACTCCAACAAAACTCGAACGGAGATTCATCTCAAAATAGGGATGATAAGAATGATGCCACTGAACGGTTTCGTCGCCTCAAGCCTCCTATCTTTGAAGAAGCTAAAGATCCAATTAAAGCAGAAAATTAGATTAGAACGATGGAAAGGATGTTCATTTATGCCCATGTCTCTGATCGAGAAAAAGTAATTTGTGCAACATTTATGCTAAGGGGAAGCGCGGGTTATTGGTGGGACACTCTAATAAGTATGGGGGAAGCGGAAGACATGACTTGGGAGGAATTTTGCGAGAAATTCCGCACTAAATATTTTTCCACTACTGCTCGGAATCAGAAATTGAACGAGTTTATCCATTTTAAACAGAATCAAATGACGGTTGTAGAGTATACCCAGAAATTTGAGGAGCTGTCTTGATTGCTACTCATATGATTGGGACAACGAAGTTAAAAGTAAATCGATTTATTGAGGGACTGAAACCCGAACTGGCCAGAGATGTGTTAATGTCAAGAATCCAAGGCTTGGGTTCTGCTTCTGTTATGGATCGGGCATTACTTGCAGAACAAGTGGAGTCAAAAATTCTTCGGGCTAGAGAAAGCTAAGCTCGCTATACTCAAGGTGTAAATAACAATAAAAAATGGAACCCGATGGGAAAGAATGAAAATAAAGGGAATAAAAGGTCTCTTGGAAATACAAAGGGCCTAACTGAGGCGAAAAAATGGAAAACTCAAGGAGAATCGTCAAGAATAGCTCCCCCATGATGCTCAACTTGTAATAAATTACACCCTGGTCCGTGCCGAAAAGAACTGGGGCTTTGCTTTAGGTGCAGCGGGGAGGGGCATAAGATTAAAGACTACACAATGAATTCAAAACCAAACAATCCTATAGGAAGAATCTTTGCCATGGTCCAACCAAATGCTACTATTAGCAATGACGTCATTAAAGGTTTATTTATGGTAAACCTGTATATGCTTTATTTGATTCCGGCGATACGCATTCATTCATTTCTTGCAATGTTGCTCAAGATGCAAATTTGGCAATAGTTCCAAGCCATTAGAAATGAATGTTAAACTGCCCTCCGGAGTGACTTATGTAGCAAGGGATGGGATACCTGATGCAAAAATTCAAATAGGAGAAGATATATACCCGGTAGACTTAATCCTCTTTGATCTCGTAGATTTTGATGTAATCTTGGGGATAGATTGGTTATCCAAGCATGGGGTGACTATTGATTGTCAAGCCCGAACCTTGAAATTTTCCGAAAAGAACTCCATATATTTTTCCAAGCCTTTGAAAAGCACCCGAACAATAATCTCGGCCTTTCAAGCTCATAAACTCTTGAAACAAGGCCATTTTGGATTTTGGGTTAGCTTACATCAAATTAAGACTGAAAATTCCGTCTCACCTTCATCCTTGCCTGTAGTTCAAGAATATCTGGACATATTTCCTAATGAATTACCCGGATTACCCCCAGATCGTGAGGTCGAATTCGGTATTGAAGTATATCCTGGTACTGAACCAATCTCTAAAGCCCCATATCGTATGTCACCAACCGAATTAAAGGAACTCCAGACTCAATTAGATGAATTACTCAACAAGGGCTTTACTCGACCTAGCACATCCCCTTGGTGCACCCATTCTCTTTGTAAAGAAGAATGATTGATCTATGCGGATGTGTATTGATTATCGGGGGTTAAATAAGGTTACAGTAAAGAACAAGTACCCTCTTCCACGCATTGATGATTTATTGGACCAACTTAGAGGGTCAGTAATCTTTTCAAAAATTGATTTGCGATCCGGGTATTATCAATTGAAAATAAAGGAAGAAGATATCCCCAAATCCGCCTTTAGCACAAGATATGGGTATTTTGAACTTTTAGTCATGCCATTTGGTTTGACTAATGCTCATGCGGCTTTTATGGACCTTATGAATCAGGTATTCAAGGAATATTTGGATAAATTTGTGATTGTATTTATGGATAATATACTGATTTATTCAAGGTCTCGAGAAGACCACATCAGGCACTTACATTTGGTTTTACAAACTTTGAGAGAAAAACAATTGTACGGAAAATTCTCAAAATGTGAATTTTGGACCGAGAAAGTAATTTTCCTTGGTCATGTCGTGGATAAAAGAGGGATTTCAGTTGATCCGAGTAAAGTTGAAGATGTGATAAATTGGCCTCAGCCCACGACCCCTACAGAAGTGCGAAGCTTCTTGGGATTGGCAGGATATTATCGGAGATTTGTTAAAGATTTTTCAAAAATCGTAGTCCCTCTGACACAATCAACCAAGAAAAATATACAGTTCAAATGGACGGAAGACTGTGAAAGAAGTTTTGAGAAGTTAAAGAAGCAGCTGACAACAACACCTATTCTCACCATCCCTGAGGAAGGTGGCAAGTTTACTATTTATAGTGACGCTTCCAAATATGGACTTGGCTGCGTGTTAATGCAAAATGACAAAATCGTGGCGTATGCATCTAGGCACTTGAAACCTTATGAAAAGAATTATCCCACCCACGACTTAGAACTAGCTGCTATAGTGTTTGCCTTAAAAGTTTGGCGACACTATCTCTACGGAGTAAAATGTGAAATCTATACTGATCATAAAAGTCTGAAGTATTTCTTTACCCAGAAGGAGCTGAATATGCGGCAACGGAGGTGACTTGAATTAATAAAAGATTATGATTGCTCAATAAATTATCACCCAGGGGAAGCAAATGTGGTCGCCGATACTTTAAGTCGAAAATTCACTGTGAATGAAAAGAAGCATAAGGAGCTATAACGAGAAATTGAAAATTTTGAATTGGAAATCTTGCCAAATGGAGATGCAAAGTTAGGGGCCATGGCTGTGAAACCAACGTTAATGGAACAGATTAAAGAAGGGCAAGAGACTGATTTATTTGCTAAAAAGATACGGGACAGCCTGAAGAATGAAAAATAATCTCCTTATAATATATCAAGCTAAGGGCTATTGAGATACAAAGATAGAGTGTATGTACCAGAAACAAAGAAAGTACGGAAATGTGTTTTGAAAGAGGCACATAGCACCTCATACACTCTACATCCTAGTTCTACTAAGATGTATCTCAACATAAAGAAATTATATTGGTGGCCCAACATGAAACGACATATTGCAGAGTTTGTGGCTAAATGCCTCACGTGTCAACAAGTAAAAGCAGAACATCAACAACCTGCTAGAACATTGCAACCATTGGAGATTCCCGAATGGAAATGGAAAAAAATAACAATGGACTATGTTAGTGGTCCACCAAAGGTACTCAAAGGATATGATGTTATATGGGTAATCGTAGATCATCTAACAAAGTCAGCCCATTTTATTCCCATTAAGATGACATTTAAAATAGAGCAACTTACTGAGATATACATTCGGGAAATTGTAAGATTACATGGTGTTCCAGTTTCTATTACTTTTGATTGAGACCCGCGATTTTTATCGCGATTTTGAAAAGAAGTTCACCAAACTTTGGGGACACGATTAAATTTTAGTACTGCTTTCCATCCCCAAACCGATGGACAATCTAAACGTACTATCCAAACCCTTAAAGACATGCTTCAAGCGTGTGCATTGGAATATCTACAAAAATGGGATCATTACCTACCACTGGCGGAATTTTCATAAAATAACAGCTATCATTCTTCTATTCAAATAGCACCATATGAAGCATTATATGGGAGGAAATGCCGATCACCATTGTATTCAGAAATGATGGAAGAGGTGATCAAAGTAATGGAGAAAATTAAAGAAAAACTAAAAGCCGCTCAAGATCGTCAGAAGAGTTATGCGGATCAAAGGCGACGACCGTTAGAATTTGAGATAGGGGATAAGGTATTTGTCAAAATCTCCCCAATAAAACAACTTTTCCGTTTTGGAAAACGAGGTAAATTGACTCCTCACTATATTGGGTGATTTGAGATAATAAGAAGAATTGGAGAAGTGGCGTATGAATTGAAGTTACCAGAAGGAATGAGTCGGATACATCCGGTATTCCATATTTCAACATTAAGAAAATATGTGTCGGACCCTTCTCATGTACTTCTGGAAACTCCTTCTGACATACAACCTGACTTAACCTTAGAGGAACGGCCTGCGAAGATATTAATGCGAGAAACAAAAAGATTACGCAATAAAGAAGTACCCCTCGTCCGCGTGCTATGGAAAAGTGAGATTTTAGAAGAAGCAACATGGGAACGAGAAGACGAAATGAGGAAACACTACCCTGAACTGTGCACAGGTTATTTTTGAATTTCGAGGACGAAATTCTTTTAAGGGGGATAGATTGTAACAGTCCGAAAAATTGAAAAATTTTATTTTGACTTAAACATTGAATAATGATTTACTATAAGGATTCGGTAAGTGATTTTACGAAACATGCTATAATAATTTGAAAACATTTTTGTAATCGGCTAATTAGCTAGGGTATGTAGTAAGAAATTGAAAACATTCTTGTAGGCTTTAATGAAGACGGAAAACGGTTTCTTGAGTTGTATCAACTATATTCATTGGTTAGTACTATTACCAAAAGAAACATAAAGGCAAAATCGGGTAAAAAGTTTGAGGCCAAAGAAGACTTAAATAAGATATATGATACTATAATGGTATAGTCAAAAAGCCAAGAACTTAATTATAAAATGTCTTAAGTTGAAGGATTCATTAAGAGATGAATAGAAAAATCTAGAGGTCACTTGGACCATTGGGTTTTGCTCACATGAATAAAATGAGAGAACATTTGGCATCCTTGCTAGCAAAAATTCCCCATGAACTTCCAATTGAACTTACTTTTATTGGTTAGACATTAATGACTTAGAGACAATTGGAGACATTTTTATTGGTGGAATCCAAGGATTTTTAGAAAGTAATTGGGAAAATTCGTGCATAAATAAAGAAAGGCTTAGAACACTCTTTAGAAGCCTTCTAAAACACCTCCTTTGCCTTCCAAACAAAGCCCACTCTATATACATACAAAGTCTTATTTGGAGAGCTAGTTTAGTTGAGGAATACCCAAAGAGTTGAAGGTATCTTTGTTACATATACGGATCCACAAATCTTTACAAGGAACAAAAGTAAGGTGAGTAACTAATGGCTTGGTTTCCATTGGCATGCCATCTCTTTGTGAAAAGAATGATTATTTGATGTCTTACATTGATAAGAAATGAAATGTTTTCTTGCACACACTTCACTAGTATTGCCTTACCCGTTCTGAAATGAATGACTTTGAATTGTTCCCATGCTATAAATTATTCTATGACCCAGGATAAGAATGATTGGCATGGTGTCTGCTTTGATTAATAATGCTTTATGAAACTTCGGTAGGGGTCAACCGGAGTGATTGTGAATCCATGTATCCTCGTATTGCCATGAACAATTTGGCATTTGAATGATATGATTGTGCGCTACGAGTAGTTGGTGATCCTAGTGGTTGGGCCCTATTATGCATTTGAAGAGGTTTGTGTATATTTTGCTTCTAATTGAAAAATAGGTTTTCTTGAAGTCTTATGGCAAACCAATACATTATGTTACTCACGGGGTACCTAGTACTCACTCAATGTTTAAAACATTTTGTAGATATTCATTCGCAAAGTGTTTGAAAAGCAAGCCAAGACTTGGAAGGAGAACTCAAGCGGGAGTCGGATATCACAAGTAATAGAGACGGACTTGTGGGGATACTATGAAGACGCCCCACAATTTCTTATGTACTTGGGCACAACCTATGAGCTTAATGTATATTGTGCTTACACCCACGCTCACTTTTATCATGATAAGTTTATGGTTGATAAGCCTATGTTTTTCACTTAATATGATAATATGATATTCGAGTAAACTAGGTACTTACAAATATAACACTTAGTGTGTACTATAATGAATGACCTTTGTCTGGATTGGAAACCTATTTTCCATGTAAAGATTTTCCAATCCCATGACTCGGCAAGTTATGAATAAAATAAGTTTGTTAACATAATTTGTTTTGTATGCAAATTTTGATATAGTGTGTAGTAAACACGAGTAAAAGATAGATAACTAAACTTATTTCCTAACTAATCCTAAAATAAGAAAAGAAAAGAAGTTCATGGGAGTTTAAACTTGTATTAAATGACGTGATAAATTTTAGTTACCAAGTTACTTTGGAACTTAAAGTGATATGACAATTAATTAACTAGTGAATTGTCTCTTTCCATGTTATAAATATGAGTGTTTATCCATAAAAAGTGATTTACTTAATAAGAAAAATCGACAAATAACGAGGTGTGACAGCATATCATAGACTATTTTTTTTTTTTGGTCGGTGACTTCTAGTAACTTTTCTTCCCGTTAGAAAGTCTCGACGCATTTTCGTTGTCGTAAAAATAGTTCAGATTTCCAATGAATCTCACATCATCCTAAAATGTTGGTCAGTGTTGCCCATGTTTCTATTAGTGTTGGTATTTGTTTGGTGAGTTCGGTCAATTTTTTGCCACTCAGACCATCCAGGTCGGCCGTGGATATGGCATCCAATTTAATTTATGCCTGAAAAAGACAACAAAAATCATTCTCGGTGCCTTCAATTCTTTTCATTTATCGGATTTAATTAAATTGAAAATTTTTAAAAATTAAAAGAGAGAAACAGTCATAGGAATTTCTCTTGATTTACGAACAAAATGAGATGGTATTAAGAATTCCTCTTGATTTTAAAAATCATAGTATCCTCCATCAATCAATTATGGTTAAGACGCTAATTGAAGTTAATAATTGTTATAATAATTGCCAACAATATAGCCTTCTAGTCTTATTTTGGACCCAAGTTATGTGACGCATCTTCCTCCACTCATTTTGTTCACATGACATGGACCCCACCATGCATGTGGGTCCTTACATTTTCGAAAGCTTGTGAAAATTGGGGGAATTTCAAAGGATCCAAGTTATGTGACACATCTTCCTCCACTGATTTTGTTCACATGACATGGACCCCACCATGCATGTGGGTCTTTATCATTTTCGAAAGCTTGTGAAAATTGGGGGAATTTCAAACAGGAACCTAATACGTTGTCATGATAGGAAGTATTCTTTAACACTTTCAACTATCACTATTGGTCTGTCTATTTTTTTTTTTTTTTTTTGGATCAATAGATTCCCTAATGTAGCCTTCTTAAAAGCTTGTGAAAGTTCCTGTTCTCCATGTTGATTCTCACACCCTTTTCCTGTTGTCCATGTTGGTTCTCATACCCTTGGCCAAGAATTCAATCCCCTACCCCTACAGATCCCAATATTCTTCCTTTATATTTTCACTACACATTCTCTTATAAATCTAACCCTTCTTTATCTAAAGCTCTCAAGAACAAGCTAACCTTTCAAAATAAAAATTCAAGACCTGCAGTAGAATATCATAATCTGATAGGGGTAATTTCGTGCATGAGTTAGTATTCTGACTTGGACCTCAAAATAAAGATCTGTCAGATACATTAGATGCTAAATTACTCCAAAAATACAGAACTCGGGTTTCAAAGAACAACTGCATATACAACAATTGTGACAAATGTACATGGTCAATCTTCATGTAATAAAAGAACGCTTACTCAACGTCGTCTCTAGATTGTATCTTGTGCGTCTTTCGGGCTTCTTTGGAGGTAACACGATCAAGAAACGCAATGTAGCATCTGCAACATGTACTCATTTCTCAGCTTATTTCTTGGCTTCCATATCTAGAGGAAAACATAATCATTTCTGAACCGGCTAGTGGAGTTCGGCATAACTTTCATTCCGATCGTGATTTCACCAGAAGAAATGCAAGGTGAGGGGTATACGACCCCAGAGGTTTTGCCGTATGCTTCCCAGCAAACTGACCTCGTGATTCCTCCAGAAGCTGACGGGAGTCGAATATCTTCCAGATATAGCTTTCGACACGGATAGCTGTCGCCGCATGAAAATACGACTGCTTCTTCAGTAGCAGAAGTTCCTCTAATACCATGGTAGGACACATTGTCAATACGGACGGAAGACGTCTGAGCCGTAAATATAGCATTATAACAGTCAAATAAAGTTGCAAAACGAGTATACAGACACACGAGATTTAAGCAAACCCGGTACCTGGTTCAAACAAGGCACCGGAGAATCACAGTAGTACTGATCTATTATGATGGGATTTGAGACATTTTTCATCCAGACATTGCGGAAGGTGATTTTTCTGACGAATCCACTGCCGCCCTGTTAATAAATTAGAAAAAGGGAAAAATGAAACCAAAGAGGGATCGGAGAGAATGAGCTGAAAATGTTACTAAAGTGCACACTGTGAAAAAAATTACCTGCCATGTTTTGATTCTCAACCCATTCTCTGTATTAAACAGATATGCTCCATCGAGACTGACATCCTGCACAGCAGCTGATGAGTTTTTTTTCCCCAGACTTCCGATGCTGCCGATAACCGTCAGTGCTTAAAAATTTTGTATTCAAATGGTCCAATGTTTATAGCCAGGATTGTATTACCTTATACCATGTCCTGGACCACATACGATGTTTTTCATGCGGATCCTTGAAGAGTTGCTGACTATGGATATGCAGTCATCCCCTGCCATTTGTCACACTTTCAGGAAAAAGGAACAAATATATGGCATGGAAAAATCAAACTTGACCAAAGATTTGCTGATTGAGATGCTGTAACACTTCAAACGGGGGCACAAACATTTGAAGTGTTACGACATCTCAAACAAATTTGCTGATTTGATTTGGTGCCTACTCGTTCTTGGTCTTCTGAATCCAGATTCTCAGACTATCTCCTACAGATGCAGTGAGCTCTTCTATGACATAAATATCAATTTTCTCAATTCTATATTGTCGTTTTACGAATTTTTAACATCCGTTGAAACAACTTATTTTCTTTCAACTGTAAAGTGTAGGAATCAGAGGTAACATCCTAAGAGAAATTGGATAACACAACAAGACCAGCTTTCTATAGCAACAATTCAAATTCTCTATTATTATTAAGAATAGTATATCCTCCAAACTTGAAGAAGCAATCAGTAACGCTTTTTCCTTTAATGCTAGATTTTCTTTTAAAGGACAAAACATTGCTAATTTTTTCCATTTATAGAAGAGAAGTAAGAAATAACTAAAGAAAAGCCTATATTCCCTCTTAGTTTGTTTATCTCTACAGGATTTAAGCCGCTTGGCCACATGCAGTGATCTTAATCCTATCCTCTTAATTCTGAACATATTATGCTCTTTCAGAGACGAACAAACCTGTGCTAATAATGACATTATTCAGCACAACCCTCTTTGATTTACTTATATGGATGCCATCAGTGTTGGGGCTATCAGCAGGAGCCAAGACATTGACACGCGATACTGCAACCCGAACACAGGAAGTAAATGCCATGTGCATTTTTTGACTATTAATCATGGAGAGATTTCTGACTTTCAAGTTCTTGCATTTGTGGAAGGTAACGGCCTGCATCATAGTCATTACACCATAAACCCCAAAATATTTAGACATTGAGACAGTATGAAAGTAAATACAGAAAAACTGTTGCTCCAAAAGGAAAGTGCTCTGACCGTTGGAGCAGGAGTACAGCGCTGCGGAAAAAGGTCAAACCCAATTTTAGACGTAGACTGGGGAAATTTTTATTTCAAAAAAGGCAAAAAAGGGTTTATACACACAAGTAAAATATAACAGAATCGTTAAAGTTACATTTGTTGTGTTTGTCTTGCATGATCGAGCCCACCATTCCTGGCCGCTCCCATCAATAATTCCGCCACCTTCTACAATGAGGCCCTTCACTTCATGAAAATAGAGCCATCTATGGGGGTTCAGCCCCTTCCAGACATTAGGATCTTGAGGTGAAACAATAGTTCCAGAAATCTATGAATTTTGCAAGTGCAAGCAATATATTCAACTTCAGACATTCCGGCTAATTAACATTTCTGGAGATTCAAATTCGATGTTGCAACCAAGTACTATTGTATATTATTAAGTAATCAAAGTCCAGCTCTTACCCTCAGGGTCACCTTTGACCGGCAATGACCACCAAAATTAATTGGTCGAACCAAATAAAACTTCCCTGCAGGGATTACAATTTTTGCTCGTGATGATATTGAACAGGCTGCATCCCAAACCTCTTCCAAAGTCTGACTCCAGCAAATAACATTAAGATTAGAAGATAACCTTTTATTTAGACTGGTTTAGACTTTTAATAATATGTCATCAGAAAGCAATCAACAGTGACAAGATATATGATCATGAAAACAATCAAGGATTGCTGAACAGAATGTTAAGCGTGTGAAGGCAGATAAGGAAATTAATAAATCTTATTTCTCTTTATATACTGGTAATGAACTTTGAGAGACAATATCTATTAGGTATAAATGAGGTCCAATCAAACATCTTGCTTTAAAGCGGGTGTGATCAACATATTGTTAATATATGGTTATACCATAAATTAAGGAATACATCTTTTTACTTATGGATCCGAAGACTGTGAAGCACCTGAAGATTTAAAATAGAACTTACAGAAAGAGGGACAGTAACCAGATTTTTGAACCTTTCATGTTTAGCTAGACAAAAAAAAATCCGAAATTCAAACTTATGAAATAAGATTTCATCTTTTTGACCAAGATTCTTAGGCAACACTCAACAAAGCGTCAATACTTGATTATTCATCTCTTTTCTCCATCTAACTTATGATTTTATGCAAACTTCGAGAACATTCACTGAGAGAAGCTTGATGTAACATTTTCCGCACTGTTCTTTAAGATTTTATATCTAAACTGAGCCAACACAGGATGGTACAAATGGGGGCTTGATTTAGTTGGATGATAAGGAAAAACTTGCAACACATTTAACAACGATATTTCCGTCGCTAAAAGCGGATCGAGAGAAGTTTCTAGACAAAAATGCTTGTCGTCTATGTTTTGAAGAAACGTGTGAGGGGCTTAACACCTTGTGGTATCTTGAAATATGTACGAGATGATGAAAGGCAAGCAAGCAGCATAAGTTATAAATTAGCCAATTAGTAAGCATGGGACTTTGACTTGGAATCTAGGAACACTAATGAAAAAATGTAGGCTGTTAATGTTTTGTCCTCAAAGAAACTAATTTGTAGAAGGAAAAGTTATTTAAAAAATAAATAAATAAATAAAATAAAAAATAAAAAATAATAATAATAAAAATTTATAAATTAAGTAAAATTATGGAGACATATATCTAGCCATGGGAAAGAAATCTTCTACTATTAGGAAAGGGGACAGAAAAGCCAATACTGTCAATGCTTACGCACCCTGGTTCAATTAGGAGACACAATGCAGCATGAGGATACGAAGGGATCATTGCAAAGCCTGTTTTGTTCAAGTGAACTCATGTAAGAATATATTTTTATAATCAAATTAGTTTACGAGTTTAGAACTCCCTCTCTATTACCCTCACTGTGAAATCCATGACATCCAAGCAACTGCACCTAATCCTTCAGTAGAATTTGAAACCCACAGGTTCGATATGGAGACTCAGCAGCTAACTGGAAACACGTTAAATAGACTTAGCAATAAACAGGTGCACGGTTGGGCAACATGTTAAGCACTCCTTACTGGCTTGTTATGCATGCTAGAGGAAATAGCACTGGATAGTGTTAAGGAGGGAAGTAAAAGTTACAATCTTGCCTTGAACGACATGCCAAACTCCACATCTGCACCAGAGTTATTTGGGAATCCTGTGCCAGTTTATTACCAACACCAGCTACCGCTAGTCTGACATCATTGGTAGATTCATCTTTCAAGTTGATAATGTTCTTAGTAACAAAAATTTCCGGTGTCCCAGGCACCCGATAGAATGCTTTATGATTCAAAGTCCTAGAATGGTCACTAGGCAAAACATTGATATAGATCACAAAATTTTCATCACTGCCAAAACATTGGGCTTTTACTTCTTTAGACGAACAAAGTGTTAGGAACACAAATTGTTCGTAATAAATAATTAACAAACTAGAAAAAGAGAAAATAGAAAAGATAAGAACATTAAAAAAAAAAAAAAAACACCTCGCAATAGATCAACAATACTAGTTGAAAATAATTCATTCCACAGCATCTTCTTTAATTGTATCAATTTAAATAGAGATAGAGTACATTGTTCCACTAGCCCATCTTCACAAATCATTTCTACTTAAAAATAGAATCTGGCCAAACCAATCATATCCACATATCTTACGAGACCCACTTATACTGTACAAATCTCAACCACTCATTATCACACAATTCAATTCTACTTTTAAACAAAAACACTCAAAAACACTTCATGTATAAAACCCAAGAAAATAGCTAACTACATGGACATTAGCCTATAGCTACTTCTAAAATTCAAATTAACAAATAATTAATATCTAAATACTGAACAATGAACCAGCTAATTAGTACAACAAAATTTCTATCTAATGATTAAAATAGGATCAGCATACAGAGCAACTGGGGTAATATAAAAACCAACAAGATTTAAAACTTAGAGCTTTCTACATCAAACTACATCTTCATTTCATTTCACCCACTTTGTTACTTAAATTAATCTTATACAGAATAAAGTTTATTCCAACCACCTGAAAACATGTAATTATCTATTTATTAAATGAATGAATAAAGTAAAACAGTACTTTTCACTCAGTCATAAGCAAGAACAGGTTAAATGCAATGTAATTTCAAGCATTCCAAAAACTTGTTTCTCGTTAATTTACCTTGGTGTCATCAGTAATTCCATCTCCTTTAGCACCAAAATCATCTATGTTGAGAATTACAGTTTTGGACAAGCAGGAAGTGTTTCTGAAAAGATCAGATGTCGGGAGCTGTATCTTCCGATCTGAAACCCATCTGCATTAGTGATAATCAAGAACAAACATACGCTACTGTAAATCATATAATAATCAGAAGAAAATGTGGAATGAGAAGAGAACGCATCTGAAAATGAAGAATTTCTTGTCTTCCCCATCTCCAAAAGAAGAGAAAAAGGAAGGTAATATACTAATATATACGTTCTTTTTACTAATATATATTCGTTCTTTTTCATTTTTTCCTTTGCCTTATTCTCCAGCAAGTCGGCCATGGATTCTTGTGAAAAGTAAACGGTATCATTTAATAACTTGTCGGTGAAAGTGACGATTGTTTACTTGAGTTGAGGTTCCATACAAATGTTTTTCGAGATTTCCGATCCTCATCAGTGTGTCAACTGTCATGTCATGTGGTGACAAATCAAATCATTATTAGATTATTATAAATTTTAAAAGGGTTAATTTTACATTTAACCCTTTTAAAAGTTTATTTGATGCCCTTTATTTTACCAATTTATAATTTTACTTATTATTAATTTAATATTTAATTTGATAACTATTCAATTACAATAATATATTTTTCACCTTTTTATATTCTCAATACACGTTTCATCTCTTCTCGTTATAAATTCTATATATTTTGACAAATAAAGAGCATCAAATAAGCCCTAAAAGGGTTAATTTTTAGTCTCCAATGTTGGTAGTTAGTATTAGCTAGAGTTTTTTTTTTTTTTTCGACTTACCGAGTCCTCATTAAGTCACACAGTTTATCTTTTTTTACTGATTCCATCAATTTTTCAATTATCTTCGTGGTCAAATTGCCATTTTGTCCCTTAGCTTTTGAAATTAAAAAACAAAAAGTATAAAAATAAAAATAAAAAAGGAAAAACCGGGGCAGGGCTGCCATTTCCGGCCACGGCACAGGGATTCTCCCAGCACCCCTTTTGCTGCTTTTTTTTAATTTTTTTAATATTATTTTTTATATTCTTAATTTTTTTTAATCTAAAAAGATGATGAACAAAATTGTAATTTGACTAGGGAGATAAATGAGAATTTGACGAAAATAGTAAAAAAAGACCAATCATACTACTAAATGAAAGGTTGGAGACCTACTAGGTTGAAAAAAAAGTTAAGAATTAAGGTGATACTAACTGAAAAGGTCAGAGACAAAATGTGAAATTAAATCATTTTGAAAAGGCTCTTTATACCATTTTTGTAATTTTTTACTATTATATTTTTCTTTTTTTTGAGCAACTTTTTTTGTAATTTATTAGTTTAGTGCCATTCTCATGCTATGCATACGGTCCATCGAAAATTTGATAAAATAATGCTTTATTGAAAAAAATAGAACACACTAAAACGGAAGAGGTAACAAATTAACAACATAATAATAATTAATAAAATAGAATTAGTTTATTTCAAAAAAAATAAAATAAAATAGAATCTTCATTTTTTTTTCTTTTTGACGGGGAAATTAGTTCTTCAATTCAAAGTAATACAAATTTTAGAGAGTTAAACAAAATATTGGTCATTGAAAATTATAGACAAAATATTGGTCATTGAAAATTATCTCCCCCCATACATATGTCGGGACTATCCTGCCATACACATATGTGATAGGTAGGGATGTAAACGAATCAAGCGGAGCCAGCTTACGAGCCTAAAATCTCAGCTAGGCCTTGGCTCAAGCTTTTTTTGTCTCGAGCCAAAAAAAGCCCGAGCCGAGCAACCCCCCCCCCCAAAAAAAATTGAGCTTGGCTCGAGCTTTTTTGGAGCCAAATTCGACTCGTTGACTTTATTTTTCATTTTATTAAGAAAATACTAAAACATATAATATAAGAAGTCATTTCTTCTCCACGAGCTTTGTTCAGCCCATAAATACGAGCCGATCAGCACGGGCCAAATAAGCTTGGCGGGCTAGCTAAGCTCCAGCCTTGCCTCAATTTTGAGGCTCGGCCCGGAGTTTTGACCCGTCTAATACAGGCCACGAGCTAGCTCGGTTTAAAAATCGAATGCAAATCGAATCTTTAGACCTAGCATCAATTTAGAATTTGAGTAAACATGTAGAATTTTGATACTTACAGGTTTAAAAATTAATTTAAAGTAAGTTTATATTTATTTGTGTAAACGTAATTTATGTATTTATTTAAAGTCTATGAGATTTTCAATGTAAAAATGAATTGAATATATTATTGATGTGTAAATCAAACTAATGAATAAGGAGATCAAAAAAAAAAAAAAAGTCTTATTATGTGCCTAACTAGATCACTTCAATTTATATAAGTGTATCCAATATCTTAAATGAATCAATTTAGTTTCAATTATCCCATAAATATTTAATTGCATAACTATTATTTGGAAAGACATAAAAGAAAAATACATCACATTATGACAATATCGACATTTATGTGGCTAATCACAGTTTATTAAGATTTCGTATATAACCTGAGATAGTTTCTTCCCGCGCAATGCACGGGTGTGAACCTAGTGTAATAGATTTAAGACTAATAGATTTTTAAGGATTTCATAGTTTTTAATAGAATTCCACAAAATTCATAAAATTCTAATGAAATGGAATTTTATATGCTATGAATTTTAGAGGATTTAAATAGATTTTACTTGGATTCATAAAAATAAAATCTGTAAGGTGTTCCTAACATGGAATTTGATCGATTTTAGGATTTTTATTATCGATCCTGGTATATTGAGTGGAATTTTTTATAGTTGGAGATTGTCTAGTGCCAAGCATTATGGCGCCAGTGGTTGGTGCATTTCTAGAATCAGCTAATAAAAATAAATAATTGCCCTCTACTGGTAGCCGTCAGTTTTTGCATGTGTAGCATCAGCATCCACGTTAGGAGTTGGCGCAAATAAAGTGTCGTGATTGGCACTGGAACTGGACTGTTGTTATTATATTCATTCATACAATTCATATAATAAAATTTTGTACATAATGAAATGAAACAAATACAAACTACTAAAAAAGATTAATAATTTACTTGTCCGGGTAATAATTTGCGAAATCATTTAAAAATTTACTATTATCATGTTGTTTTCTCAGTCAATGGCAAGCGACCTTTTTTTTTGTGCAAGTTGTACGTGAAAGTCAAGATTGAAATGAAAAAAAGTTGCATAACTTCTTCTTCTACTTTCTTTTTTCTTTTTTCTTTTTTTTCCTTTTTTTTTTTAAGTTGCACAACTTCTTGCTTTTTTTGACCATGAACTTCTTACTTGATCATAAAAAAATTTTAAAAAAAATGTTCAAAAAAATAAAAATAAAAAAGTAAAATATTCAAAATATATCATTAAAGAATGACATGACATTATCATGAAGAAAGATTCAAATTTTTTATTTTATTTGATTTGTTTTATCTATTTTGTAAAATTAAAGAAAACTAAATATAATATTAAAGAATATGGAGATGGAAAAGAAAAGATGCCATAGAGTAGTTTTTATTTATTTTGTTGGTGGTGATAAATGAAGCATACAAGCCCCTCTATTTATAGATTAATTGAGGGGCAAAATGGTCATATATAAAATACAATTTCATAATTAAAATATATCATCTGGATAATAAACTTGCAAGTGGTAGATATAAATGATCTTATTGCTTGGTCCGCCACTTATATCTATTAGATAAGCCACTTGCCTTGATAATTTATTTGTCTAATAGATAATCCAATTGCGTAATCAACTTGTATAGATATTTGTATGATAGATAATCCACTTGCTTTTTGTCCTTTGTTACCACTTGCATAATTGATAATCTTCTTCCATCATGGACCACTTATTGTGTACTATAATTAATTTGAGTATTGAATATGATAAATTAAATGTATCCAAATAGTTATCCATACACATGCAACTTGTTAAAACAAGTTGGTGAATTCATAACACTCTGCATTGGATGAATATTTCTTTACGAAATATGCCTCTCATTGAAATCTTACCACAAAAACCCTGTGGGATAAAAACTGGTTGAAGGGAAAAGAGTGCAGCTACTCCCTCTAATTTTCAATAAACAATGTTTCTCGTATTAGCCATCCATGTGTCTCCAATATCTTCAATTATTTGAAATATTTTCTACATCAAGTAGTATCGTCTCTTCAGCAATTTTGAGATCGGTTAATGTCTTATATGCCATAGACATTTTTCATATAAAGAATATGTTTCGTTAAAACCTTATAAGGAAAAAACTCAACGGGAAAAAATCCAAGTGAAGGAAAAAAGAGTACATCATTCTTTGGATATGCCATTAATTTTGCCTCGTTAAAAACCTTAATAGGAAAATCCAGTGGGACAAAACCACAATTAAGGGAAAAAGAGTACAACGCGTATCTTCCTTACATTGATTAACAATGTATATAAGAACTTCTAGTTCTTTATATGCTTCGGGCATGTTAAATCCTTTAGGAATTTCATCATCTATATTCATGCATTTTATGATGAATGACACTTCGGGTTTCGATTACGTTTATCACATATTTAATGCTACTTTAGCATAATTACTTTACGATATTTTATTGACATTGTAGCAATATACAAGCTTGCATCTTTATGTTTTGGCCAATATTATATATCAATTTCTTTTTAAGAAATTTAATTCATCATCTTATTGTCATTAAACTCATGAGTATGCTTAGTTGACTAGTATTCCTTATTGACTCCATTTTATCCCAATATAGACATAACTTGTCGAGATCTCTTTATTCCAGTAATTTCAGGTACCTGAACCTCTTCAGAGGTTTTCTAAATAGTTATGTCTATATACTCTTTTGGAGTAATATGCCTCAATATGACCACTTCATATATATGCTCTATTTTCTTATAAGGATATTTTTTTTTTGGAATCGATCATAATCATGCTTCAAGCATGCTGCTATAAATATCAAATCCTCATATAGGATTTTAAATCAATCCAACTTGGAGCAGTTAACTTGGTAAATAAAATTTGATAACTATTTAGTCAGAAATTATATTGAAATGCAAATTGTGTTGCAAACTTCGAATTTGCGTTATAATATGAGGATAATAATGCATTTCATTTATTTGTTACTAACTATTAATTCCTCCTCTCAAGCTAAGAAGATTATCTAATTTAGATAACAATCTTTAAATTATTCGATAATGCATCATCCTTTAGGGACGAAATACAAATTCTATGTAGAGGGACTCAAACCCATATATGCATTCTTAGCATTTATACATATCCATCTCAATTCTTGTGGTGGAGCGATTATATAAAGGGAAATTTAGATTTGGCACCCTGTTTTTTCAATAAATTTCACTTTTACCTTAGGTTTGTTTATTTTGCAGATTTACACATAATAATTGTATTTTTGTACCCTTTTTTAAGGGGAATTTTTACTATTTTTTAATTCTGATTGATTTTATTGAATTATTTAATATATATTAAAATCATTATCTGAACATGATCTAAGGGTCCTTTTTAAATTATTATGTAATATTGCATAGATCATGTAGTTGCTATCTTTTGGTATATTTTTGAATTTAAAATTTAAACATGTTCGTTTATCATGACTTAATAGCCTTTTTTTTCTTTAGTTACATATTTTATTCATTTAATTGATCATTTATTATTAATTAAATAATTAGATTAAAAAATAAATTAGATATCATGTTACTGTATGAAGAAGCAATTTTCTCTCGTACTTGTTAGGGATCCAACTCCTTGGTTGGGGATTTCCTCCCATACTTGTTAGGGATCCAACTCTTTGGCTGTGGCTAAGGATGTGGTTGTTCGTTTTTACGGTTGGTAGATGCATAAGGATGCTACGTGCATAGGACCCGTCTGTGTGATACCATCGGAACATGATACGTTATGTTGATGGGGGTAGTTGATATGTGATGCAAACATGTAAATGTGGCCATCAATCTGTCTTTCATTCCAGAAAGAGGTTTCTACTTCCATTTATCTAAGAGTTTCCTTAAAGATGTTCACAATGAATATGAAAAATGAGATACTCTAACGATTATCAAAAATGGAAGCAACTTGATACTATCACACAATACACTATACAAAAGCACATAAACATTCAGATAGAAGATGATACATCTGGTAACATTTTTCCAATTTTATTGGCTAAAAAGTTATTCATTCTGGAGATGAACAGTATACCAAAAACATAGAGAATAAGACCCGTGACTTCTTGAAGGTAGAATTTTGCACGTCTTTGGCTAGAGACTCTACTCCTTGGTGTTAAGTAATTGATTTACATAAACATATATGTGTTAAGAAATTATTATTGCTTGAAGTAAATAGGATTAAAAATGTTAATGTCAATATAATAATATATTATATTTACGTGTCTTTATATAACCAATATTGTAAATGCGTGAGAAGTAAATTGCCCGATTTGTTCTTGGTATGATGTAAAATAATTATTTATATAGACAAATGTACCTTATGCGCTAAAGAAAGTAGTCTTTAATGTAAAACATATTTCAAACAAAAGCACATAAACATCCAAACAAAAGATGATACTCTGGAAACAAGGAAGCTAATTGAAAACATGTACATCAATCTTATAGTCCCAACTTAGGAAGAGACAAGTTGTTCAGTTTCAACACTAACTTATTAAGGTCTTGATTTGAAGTTCCGCCTTTGCTAACGACTTCTTTAGTCAAAGCTTTGAATTTTACACAATTTGTCGTGATCTCCGTGGCCCGTTCGCCTTCTTCCATGACTTGCCTCGTACATCCTAGCATATCTTCTCTTCCGACAATACCATTCTGATCCCACTTTACCCTTATCCGTACCTTCCAAACATCCTCGGTGAACTTGCTACTATCACATACCTTGGAGCTGACAAATGAATATGGAGTTTTCGAGAGATGTGTCTTTACGTTTATTTTCTGTTATCAGAATTGAAAATTCTGATGTATCTAATTCCCTCATGTATATATAATGAAAATTCTGTTATTAGAATTGAAAATTCGAATTCATTTGGATGATGTTTTGTGATCCCAACAAATCTGATTTTATGTGTAACTGTATTCAGTTAGTGTGTTATCCAAGATAATTGAGGTTTTAAATAATAATTGTAATTTTTTTTTTATTTTGGCTGTATAATTTTTTTCCCAAAAATAAGATGCCTATTTCTGGGAATGAAAAGTGTATTTATGATATTTGTTCATTTTGTGGTGCTTTGCTGAGAGTGTAGCCTGTTTTTTGCCCTTTTACCTAAAGCTCCCAAAAATTTAAAATTTTAATAGATAATTATTGAAAAATATTTATTTTGAACCATATATGTGTTTATCTCATATCGTCATATTGTTTTCTAAATTGGTTCCAATATTAGTCACTTCATGATTTTTCCAATTAATTTGGTCACGCCGGCTCAATTCTTTAAAAACTTATTAAATTATATTAACATATTAAAATATTTATTCTGTAGAAGATATATGTTATGAAAAATTAAATATCAATAATATATATTACAAAAGTTAAAAAAAAAAACCAAACGGGACAATAAATAACATGTGTATTTTGCAAAAAAAAGTTAGTATTCACTCAGAGACAATTTTATATAGATATTTCAAGAACTATAAAATGAAAATGTCTGAAAATTATGACGTGTTAAAGATGGCCACATAACAAATTCTACTATAAATGTTATAATATATATTATCGTTCATCATTTATTTTTACTAAATTTATCGGATGTAACATAATTTCCCGTGCGTTGCATACTGGCAGCCTAATACAAACTACGTACAAAAAGGTCAAATATTATAGACAATTTTTTATCTTAATTAATGAAAGATATTGTATTACAGGTAACAACTATATTGTTTTTCTTTACACATACATAAACGGTCAAATATTATAGTTTAAAATTTTTCTATACAATCATGTTTAATCTTTTCAAATTCCTTATATTATCTAGTATTATCATCCAGTGCAACGCACGGGTGAAAAACTAGTTTCTCAATTCAGTAAAAGCTTATGCATCACCTTCTTAAACTTATAAAGTTATTTTCGAAAATTCACCACAAAACATGACTTTTCCCAATAAAGAACCACCATCCATCTATGTAAAGTTGTATTTACAATGTATTACATAATATTATAAATAACGATTAATGCACTTAAATTAAAATACCACAATAAAATATTAGAAATGATTAAAGAAGGAAAATAAGTTTGAATATCTTGTTATTCAAAATCGACCACAAAATAAGCGTACAATTAAGAAAATATTTAGTAATATTTAAATTAAAGTTTTTTTTTGGGCAAACATAATTAAATTAAAGTTGATGTCAAACAAAA
>CAVNYN010225800.1:0-34500 GCA_963692815.1 Nyctanthes arbor-tristis | reverse complement strand
CACACGACGCTCTTCCGATCTTGGTTTTGTACACAAACTTTGGGAAAAACCGAAAACCTGAGAAGACGAATTGGGTGATGCATCAATACCATTTAGGCCAACATGAAGAAGAGAAAGAAGGAGAGCTTGTGGTGTCAAAAATATTCTATCAGACTCAGCCAAGACAGACAAGTTGGTCTGAAAAAAGTAGCAATTTCAGTAGTAATAGTGCTGCAGAAGGTGATCAAGCTGGAAATAGTAGTGATCCAAATACCAGAAAAGATAGTGGGAATTGGTCAGCTTCCAAAGAAATAATCCTTCAAAGAGATGAATTTTCTTCTTCTGCCGCCGCTGCTGCTGCTGCCGCCGTTGGGGTTTCTATATCAGGTTATAACGCGATCGATATTCAGCACCTAAAAGCAGACCATTTCGCCAATATTCTTCCATATCGAAAAGCCTTCGATGAGGTATGTGTGATTCTTCTCACATTGTTATTCATTCTTTGATTATAACTTTTATTAAAGAGAAAGAAAAGAAAGAAAATGGGGTTTTCTGTTTAAGATATATATATTTATATATATATATATATAAAGTAAAAAGAATATTCTTGTCTATTGAAAATTTTTCGTGTTCAGGACTGCCTAAACACGAAAAATGAATATTAATAGCAGAATTTTGTGACATTTGTTTCTATATATAGTTCTCGAAACAGAACACTGACTAGTCATTTGGCAAAGATCGTAATGATACATTGATGTAATTTTGTTTTGTTGTAGGGTGGGATTGGAGAGGCTTCAATATCAAGGGAAGCCCCGGCAGCAGCGGTGGCAGTGGCGGCTGTTGCAACATCTGAAGAGCGTGACATAGCACATCATCACGTGACTCGTGAACCACAAGATCACCATCACCACCACCATCATCCGCATCATCACCATCATCAGAGGGCAACTACAGCGTACCATATTAGCAGGCCTTCGCACTCGATTTCTACCATAATTCCTCCACCTTCCCTCCACCACACCTCCATCAACATTCTAGACGACAACTCCTTCCATGTCCCGAGAATCATCCTCCCCACCGATAGTTTCCAGGTAATAAATCAAGAAAATAAGCCACATTTTATTCTTAAATAAGACAAACCAGTCAAATGAAAAAAAGCAAGTTTCCCTGCAAACTAATTCCATTAAATCAGGAGCAAAAGCCTCATTTTCCTGAAAACTAATTACTTTAGTTCGGGATAAGAATTCAATATCTTTTACTTCAACAAAAAGACGCCTCATTTTCCTCAAAACCTCAGAAATGATTTTAAAAAAAAAAATCAAGAAAAAGCAAATGATAATTGATATTAATTTAGTCACATGATTTTAAGGCATGCTGAGTCTAGCCATGATTACTGAGTCAAAAAACTGTCAATTTTATGCCAAGCAAGGAATTATATTTTTCACTTCACATTTCGTGACTTTTTTCAGACAATACATGATCTTGCAGATGATTATGTTTCGGGGTTGGTTCCTAATTAAAAACCCTACACATTAAAAAAATAATAATAATAAATTATATTACGTGTAAATGTTTGGTTTTCCGACTGCAGCACCCGCAGCCGACACCTCTATCGCAGCAGGAGCATAAAATAGGAGGAGGAGGAGGAGGGTCGGCGTCAGGACTGGAAGAACTAATAATGGGATGCACTTCATCAAGTACCGACATGAAAGAAGTAAGTTTCACAAAAACTTTTTTGGACTCTGAAAGAAATGCATGGTTTTTCACACTTGTTCTTATGTGTGTGCAAAAGAAAAGGTAAATAAAGATATCTATGCGAAAGCTACTTCTTTGCATTGCAATTATTGTTATATACGTACATGTCATTATTTTTACTATTATTATTATAAACTAACTAAATTGGAAAAGATTAAATAAAATCTATAAAGAGCAAATAGAAGTCTTTTATCTTTTTACTTTATCTCCTTTTTCTTTACCAATTTAGAGCTTAGGGAATTTTAATTTTAATTGCATAAATTAATGTCTTGATTTATAATAGTTTAAAAACTGTTCAAAGTAAACAATTCTATGTTGCATGATACTCTATATATGGCAAAAGATTTAATGCGAATAAAAAATATCTATCTGGGAAATACGCTTTTTCTTCCCTATGCTCTTTGGTTGAAATAAGTGTTTTATGCATTATTTACAACATGTACTTCAATTTAGTAGCTAACACGCTAGCATATCCTTGATTTAAAGGCAACCCTGGGTACGGGCGAATTAGGCAACTACATAGGCCCTCGACCATATAATTAATAAACCCATATAAAATTTATTACTATAAAAGAAAAAAAATAAATAAAATTAAAAAATGTCCAAAAAATTTGGCCCAAAGTATTTCAAGATCAGAGGTCCATGTAAACTTTAGCTTTATTAGGGTCCTCTATATATATACACACACACACATATGACATTAAGAACTTGTTCTGTAGAGCTTTATCATAAGTCTAAAGTTAATCAATCAATAAGTTAAACTTTAATACCAATCATATATTCTTCCCCAAAAAAAAAATGCACTTGTCTATGATCTCCTTTTTCTTTTTTTTTTTTTTTAAACATTCTCACAAAAAATCAACTTTTATAAATCAAAATCCTATATAGAACCAGCTATAAGCCTAATATCCCCATCTCCACCTTTGCATTTTTATTAAAAGCATATATAACACGCACTCTTTTATAGACAGGGACTTGAAGCCAAAATCTTTTCTCGTTCTGATATGATCAAGTTGAACAACACCACCTCTACCCAAAGCCGAAAACTTTTCCCTTTCTGATATCAAGTTATGAATCGACTGCACCCTCGAAACGCTAGCTTGCTAGAGAGATAATACATTTAAATTTATTATCTAAATTAGCCTTCATCAACATTAATATCTTCCCTCTATGTATAGATCTCTATCCTCCATGCAATGCATGTTCTCTTCTTTTGCTTTTTGTGGAAACTTTTTTTCTTTTTTCTGCCATGCATGTAGGCAAGAACCTTGTAATTATGCAACTGAAAATAGCACCCAACGTGAATATAAAAGCCGTCAATCCTGGAAGCTGCAACAAGAATCCTCTTTTCCTCTACTTTTGAACAATAAAAGTTACACAACATGATTGCTATCACCTTTTCTAAGGCTGTTTCTGGAGATTTAACCCATACTAATACTTCTTAAAACAAGAATCCCAACAATTAGTACGAATTAAGAATCTATTAAAGCCCACAAAAACTAAGAAAAAAGGGAGCTCAACCAAGAAGATGAAAAGGAAGAAAGATATCTTATGGGCCAACATCTTTTTACCGTGTAGCATCCTAGGAAAGAAAGAAACGAAAGTTTTAATGTAACAGGATGAAACAACAATATCTTGATTTCACACACACACACACACACACAGAGATATATATAGAGAGAGAGATAGAGAATTAAGAGACAGTTTTTCGGGTGATAACTTACAAAAACTATTTGCTCAAACCCGAGAGAGATGTACATACGCTAAAATATTCTCAACTCGAGCTTTATAATTAGTTGTTGAACTATTTCATCTAAAAATTTAAATGCTGGAGAGTTAGAGGAGGTGGGGACCGTGGGGTCGGCCACGATCTAAGCAAAGTGATCATCGCTTATTTTTTGATGTATGTACATGTTTAAAATGTTTTCAGATGATGGGGTTTAGTACATATGTAGCTCTAATTATGATATAAACTTTGTTTTGTATTCTGACAGCAAGAGACCTCGATAAATGCACAAGAAGCAGAATGGCTGAAGTACCCGTCCTTCTGGCCCGACCCAGACAACCCGGATCATCATCACGGGTAGCGAAGGTGCAGCAAGTGTAGTACACAAAAAGAGGAAGAAGGAAGCACAAGACATTGATGAAATAGGAGACAAAATCATTACCTTCATCATTTCTAGTTACTCCAAAGCCTTCCTCAAGTACATATAGGGGACCATTCACACAAAGATACCTATGAATTTGTCCCTTTTTTATCAATCACTTCTTTTCGTTTTTCTCCTCCCATTCCTGGCTGCAGGGTTCAACTGAACTAACTGTAGTTCAACAAAATCCATGTTGGAAAAGCAAAGCAAAGCAAAGCAAAGAATAGAAAAGAGAAAAGAAAGAGAAAGGGAACTAAAGAAACCTAAGAAAGGCTGCAGAAAATACAAGCAAGCAAGCAACCCAGCAGCTGGAACCAAAGACTTGAAAAAGCAAATATTCATACTGCATCAAAATCATCACCATGATGATTACTATCTTAATTATCTTTCTTTATACAAAAAAATATGCTTGTAATTCTCTTATTATTTTGTTCTTTTTTTCCCCTTTTTCTTTTCGTTATTTGTATATTTTGTTTCAAAGAATTTATTACAAGCAAATGTCAAATACTGCAAAGAAATTTATAAAAATTTGTATATTTTGAGGAGAGGGATAATATTTCCCCTTTTGTAGAAAATAGATTAATTATTTGTACTCATATAATTGAATTTGTAGTTAAATTGAAATTATGCCTATATATTGTTGTCAAGCTTGTTTTAAATTTTGGAGAGGATCTTTATCTAGTGCCTAATTTTCAGTAGTAAACTGGAAACCATGCACCCATATAAAATTAATTAGTACTCGTCGACATTATTCATTTTGCTTTAAGATAATTAAGGATTAATTCTGCAAAAATATTAGGGTTTTCAATTGGTTCTGCATGCAAGTTATTCTATTTGTGAGAGCAATGTTAAGTTTTTAGTTTACATATATAACTGAATTCTATCTTTGCACTCATATGTAATGTTGCAAAGGTTTTCCTGATTTTTTCTTATTAAGGAGCCGCATTTCTAGATATATTCCTAGGTATATTCATGATTCTTACAGCTGCATGCGTGCTCCTTAACAAAGAGCTTGTATTGTTTCTGTATAATAAATTCAAGGTCTTCCATATTTATTAGGTTAATTTTCTTTTGATTGTCAATGTTTTAAGAGTCTTGATGCATGATGTCAAGTATATATCAACCTAGACAAGCGTATGGAAATTCAAAATTTTGAGGGAAAAAGCAAGTTTAATATATTCAATCAAAAAAGGTAATTAATTAACAACATATATATATATATATATTAATAGTTTGAACCATTGCATTAGTACTACAAATATAAAGTTCCAATAAAAACCCTAATTAATTTATTCTCTAATGGAGTGCAAGAGAAAAAATTGATAATTTTGCAATCGATTCATACTCCATTTTTGTCAATATCGTAACTAGCTAATAGCTAGTTAATAATTAATATTGCCGTATTTAGAATTACTATGCTGATTAGACCCTTAGCTATCTTTGCAAGTATATATATATTGACTATAAGTAAATGAAGTGTACGAAGATATATAACCATGTAATAGAAGAATTGGTTATTCGTTTATTCATCGGAATCCCTATCATTGCTTCAGTAGTGCAAGAAATTAAAATTCCTAACACGAGTGCGGTAAATTATCTACCACACATCACTAAAAAATAATCGGACAAGAAATTAATTAAAGGAATTACAGTATAGCGTAATTTTCAATAATCATATTTATCTTTGTAAGAACGGTAGGTCGTGGATGGCAATAATAAACAAAGTATTCAGATTTAATTTTTACTCAATTTTATATATTCAATTTTTTTTTAAAGAGAATATTTCATTAACATTTCATACCATTCTCAATGTAACTTAACATGAATGGAGTCAAGGGCCGGGGCGATCTAATTTCCACACACGAGAAACACATTTCTTGTAACCATATCTAGTGACGGTATGAGCCACATATTGAAATTCTTAAGAGTGTGTCCATTTGTTTTCAGTCACAAATAAAAGCTCTTTATGTAAGTACTGCTTTATTCTGTTCCAGATACCAAATGTTCCTCTATATATATATATATATATATATATAGAGAGAGAGAGAGAGAGAGAGAGAGAGACGTGTGCATGGTGTTGTTTTTTGTCATGGGACGTGCATGTAACGTAATAAAAAGCCCCCACCTCCCAACCCAAAAAAAAAAAACTACGTAGGGAAATTTAACGCAGCTTCCTTGCAGCTTCTGAAACATCGAATAAAGCAGCTCTTAGCAAGGAATCACCTTATACACATAGGTAAATAAAGAATATGCTCGTGGATTAACCTTCCCGAAAAAGTAAAAAAATAGAAATTTACTAAACACTAGCCACGACAAGACATGATAAGAATATTTATACCATCAAAATGCAGATTGTAATTGTACTTTCCAAAAAATATGCTTGTAAATTAACCTTTTCCAAAAAAAAAAATAGAAATTTATTGAAGGCAAGACTCAACGGGGCAATTACATAATAGACCCACCAGTTTCTTTAGCTGATGATCTAAATTAAATGACTCATCATTCATGAAATGTTTACGTGTCGGGTCTTTGAAAAGTGTACGTGCTTACAGGACAGAAAGAGAATAGAAGGAAATTAATGTCGCTTTCCACATGAAATATTAATATATTATTATAGAAAAAAAGAAGAAGGATTATTTTTTATGTAAAAATGAAATGAGGTCCTGTCAATTCAGCGTGTATACAAAAGTTGGTATTCAATTCTTTCACATTTATGGAAGATCTTGGATGATTTTTTTTTTCCTTTTAATTAAAGAGTGTGGAAGGTTATCAGATTTAGGGTTTTGGTAGTGCATTCGGGAATATCACATGGCCTAATCCTCCTTTTCTGGATTCTTCAATGTTGATACCATTTTTTTTTCATTTTCCCCCTTTGACCACAATTACCTATCATATGACCATGTATACGAACTTTTATTTTTATTATTTTTTGAGATATAATTTTAAATATATCAAGATATATTTATACATAATAAAGAGGCAGTAAAATCCATTGCTAACAGTACCATATAGGTGCTTGGACTGACAATACGCCATCTTAGAATTATTTGGTGATGAAAATTTTGTAGCACGTAACGAATGTCAGGTTATGAGATCTCCGGTCCTGTGTGAGTGCTAGATGCTAGTTAGATGGATTTGAAAATTTACGTAGTGTGTATTCATACACTCGACATCTCTTGAAAAATGTCATCAAATTACTATATAGTTAGTGAAAATTAAAAATTTACTATCAGTTTATCAGTGAGTCAATATTATTTTTTTTTCATGAAATAATATCTATAGTAAAATAGTGAAGCTTGTAGGCTTCTAATGTTTTCCTTTATCTTATTTGTTATTTTCTTTATGAAATTCAATTTTTTCCTAGAAAAATTGCTCCAAATTAACACTTCAGTTCTTTAGCTTTCAGAAAGCAAAATGGGCTGCTTTAATGTCACGATGCAGGTGGCCCATAGCAACGTTTTTTAATGCAGGTCACAAGGACATGAATGGAGTTTTCATTATAGTGTGGTTTTCATTTTGATGTAAATAACTTAATAGTTTTGCAAAAATTAGATTATTTGAGCAACTTATAATTGTTCAAGCCCACTTTTTCCTGGATTGAGAAATCGTATATTACCACTTTGGACCTCTGAATTTACTATGGGAATGGTGTAGAAGGGGTCCCGGGGGGGAACTTGTATAAGACACGTACATCACGTCGGCTGGTATAACAAATTTTTTTTTTTAACAGAAGCGTGTGACTTTAGTCCCACGCGGCATGGTACTTAAACTAAAAATCTGTAATGAAATCAGCCACCATTTGGCGTCGCTAGGGGCATGGTGGGCTCCCCTAAATTGGGAAAAAAATTTTACATAAAATGTAATTTAACATTATGTAATATACACCTCACTCTTTTGATCCAATCCTGGCTCCGCACCCACCACCTAGTCATCAACTCACCCAAATCATTACGAGATCGAAAAACCCTCTCACCATTTTCATGCGCATAACTGACTTTAATACCAAATATGGATTAACTCTGAACTTAATAATCTCCTTCGTTAACTCAAGAACCAAGCACAGACAAATAGAACCAAAGGCCTTACGTAACAATAATGGAAGGGAAAAAAATGGCTTTTGAAGGCCTTTAAAAGGGACCTAATAAGATGCCACTCGAAGGTTGGATAAGCAAAACCTGGCAACCCTCACAGCACTAACAAACAACCTACTTACAGCCCTCTTTTCCACACATTATTCGGGGACTTCATCGGGGCCAGCCATACAAGACCAAAAAAAAAAAAAATGTACCGCCATTTGTACCATGAGCTATACAGATAAGACGCATAGTAGTGATGGAGTAATTCTAGATTGACAAGTCTATCTGACATAAATATGTGACATGAATTAGTTGACAATTCTTAATTGACTATTTATATGCAAGGATTTGAAGATCCACAAACAGCCAATACAAGATAACCAACCAAGCATATCACTCTTTTATGTCAGATACATATATTTCCCTAGAATTATTGATACTTATGTGCAAATTCCTACATTAGTATCAAACATAGGAATTCAGGCAATGATATTACGTCCCGTCTATATAATTAGTGTTTCAAATGGTGGTACCTGTAGTTTTTTCAATGACGGTAAGAATCACCCACCCCGTGAATGGCTGGTGAGACCTAATTGAGTTTCCCTGGCACATTCTCGTTTCTCCTAATATTACCTGATATTGTAGAATGCTGCAGATTCCATTAAACCCGCAGTGTCTTAGAAGTCTCACACTCCAAACTTTGCGAAGCTGTAGCAGAAGTTGCAAGTCTACCAAGTGCCTACGACATGTAGTTCTCTGATCGTGCCCCTCATATTCAAGAAGATTTGCAAATAACTCATTAGTGAGTGCATGCACATTTATAGGGCAGGGCAGCAGAGCTAGACTAGAAATCACAATGCCACTGCATATGGATAACAAAATCCCGACCACATAAACAGAACCACAAGTCATGGCTTGGCCATACTATTATATACAACGTTGAAGAAACCTTCAAAGTATTTCCTTTCGTCTTTATTCCTTGATTTTCTTTTACGTACACCGCTTTGAAAGGACCAGCTAGTTAAGACTTACACGCACCCTACTCCTCTGTACAATTCTAGCATGTCGCCAAGGGGTTGGAATTAGCAAGCACGTGCTTCAGTCATCTGCCTCGTGATGGATCCATAACCACCTGAAACTTTTAGAGATGCAAAGAGGCAGGACAACCTGGCCATCATGGGATTAGTCCTTTGCAGTCTGGGCACAACTGCCAGCTCCTTACCAGGATTACCATTGTAAGTGTTAGAATACCCTTCCAGATCTTCTTTTGTAATGAATACCGCATCTCCCGAGGGGCAGGTTAAACGACATGACATCCGTTGCTGCTTGTATTCTAGGACCGCCTGGAAAGTAAATAAAGTCATGATCAGCAAACTCAAATAGTCTTTATATAATATAATAAAGAAATTGGGTGGTACTTCAAATTGCAACTGGGTAGAATTTTCTTTGCTAACCTTCCATTGGGAAGGAGCTAATAGGACCCTGGGTCTTCTAGAGCGAACATATTCAAATGCAGCAGCAGGACTCATGTTCTTATATTCAACCTGCATACCAGTCCAGTTTACGAATTGTGCCAAAGCCCAAAAAATCATAAAACCAGAAGATGGAAGTCTGCATGTCATGAATTTATAAGCCCTTTGCAGAAAGAGGAAAGATACCAGATAGCAAAGCACGATGGTAGTGCTCCGTCCTCTCCCAGCTTTGCAGTGGACATATGTTGTTCGCCCGCTACAAGAATTCTCTGGAACCAGAAAGAGAAAGGGACATAATCAAACAATTAAATGGCAAAATATCATACTCTGCAGTGTAAAACAAGACACAGATGAAGAACAAATACCATGGATAAAATCTACAGCTCTGTTAATATCTGCAAATGAAGGGGCAAAGAGGTAGTCCCTAGTTGGAATAACTAGATGGTCTATCTCATGAGCCTGGGAATAATAAAACAAGTGTCAGGAAAAATGACAAAAGAAAATAAATCAATACTTTGTATTTGTTCTGATGGTGAAATATGTTATACTTTTTTCCCATATATGTATCTATTTGTTCAAGGAAACAGTCCTTCAGCCTTAGAAGACAACATTCATATACTAAATAACGTCAGTTGATGAAGTACAAAGGGAACATTATCTATTTCTCAATTAGCATCTATTCTCCAGAGCACCACAAACACATATAGGCATGAACCACAAGTGCAGAACTATTATTAATTATTTATTCAATTAGGTTCAGAGAATAAGTAAAGTGAACCTTCAGAGGAATAATATAGGCATGAACCACAAGTGCAGAACTACATTATTAATTACTTATTCAATTAGCTTCAGAGAACAAGTAAAGTGAACCTTCAGAGGTATACTTACCATTTCACAGTACTATATGGCTATAGATGCCTGGACAGAGAAAAATGAGAATAACAAGATTAAAATCACATAATGGTGACATTTTAAGTTAATCAGTCCGAATACATCTCCATATCCAACAGTGCATTTTAACAGCTTGAACTTGAAAGGCAAACTAAAATAATCCCAACAAGTAAACCGGCCTTTCAGATATATGGAACATAATCATTCCTAAACATCTATCCATGCGGCATGGGTACAGATTACATGTTGATACCTGTAGTCGCAGTATAAAGACGTGAGAAGAAAACAACAAAAACAACAATTTGCACGTCCCTTTTGCGTATAAAATCAATAGCGTTAAATGTCTAATAACCAGAACAAGAGAATAATGATATACAAAGAGCAAATATCAAGTACAGCATTAGACCATTATTGGGGATATAAGGAATTCAGTATAAACAGAGGACAATAATCATAGATTCCTAGTTGATAATATCCAATACCAGGAAGAGAGAACAATGCATAATATCTAAAAGTCACTTACATGATACAAAGATGTCGACACCAAAGTTTCATAGGGCTCGTTAAGAGTAATCACCCCTCCAACTCCAAGCTGCTTCAGCCGAGGCACATCCTTTGGGAATGGAACAGCTCCCAACAAGAGAAACTACATAAACATACAAAAACAATTTATAAGAATCCATTCCTCATTAAAACTCATCCTTAAAAAAAATAAATAAAATAAAATCCCTTTTCCTCAACGGTAGAGCATAATGCACAGCCGACAAGGTCATTATCAGATTAAGAAGTAATAACCTAATATCCACTATAAACTCAGCTTCTTAATGCTCATTTGAAAGATTCTCAATAACTTCCAAATTGTGCCAAACTTTTCCATACAATAGACCAATAGTTGTAATTCTGTTAGATATGTTCTAGATGATATGTTAAATTTACTTTTCTGTGGGTGCCATTTCCAACAATAAGGGGTCAAAAATATCACAAAAACTACAAAAATGGACACTTCTAATGTGGTTTCTTCGAGTAGGTCAACTTGTTGGTTCAGTTCTATACATCCTCCTGCAATCTAATTTATGCTAACTTCACCCCATTCATCGCCATAGAAACATGTTGATAAACATGTTGATATGTTTTTCCTTCTGTTCTTGAAAAACACAAATAAAATACATTTATCTTTCCACTGTCTGTCACATGATAAGTTAGACGAGTAAAATTTATTTTATGCAAGTATGTCACAAGTCTGGCCAAGTATTCTGCCTTAATAACAGTCTTTACTGACACTTCCATAAAAGTCAATAAGACACAACAATAATCTCATATATACAATCCCCATAAGTATTAAAACTATCAGAAAACTTTTCCCGCTGGACGAAAAATGACTTCACTGAACTGCTCCAAATTAATTACCAGACCAAAGTCCAATCAGAGAGCAACTCGACTTAATTACAAACACCGAAACTAGAAGCCCTTATGAACAAATAAGAGAAAGAGAATTAACCATCAAACATAGCTAACTAGTGGCTTGCTATATACCTGATCGATCTGATCCCACCATCTGAATTCAGCTTGGATCTTATTGCGAAAGACGTTGTACAGAAGGGTAGGGTAGAACAAGATCCGAGCACCGGCTCCAACTAGAGCTCTTTTAGCATCCACCCGAACCGTGATCAGCCTTTTTTCCTGATCACCGTCACTATTGTTACTCTCGATCGGTTCATCCAGTTGCTCAATCTTCATCTCAAATAATACTAATAATCCCAGAAACTACGAAATTCCACTGAACTTTTGATCAAGTCAAACCCACTATAAATTAGGGAAAAACGAAACAGAAAGTCACGATTCAGTATAAACTATGAAGGAAGCTCTGAAACCTCCATTTGATACTGTATAAACTGAATCGATCTATGCCATGATTATTTGATGGTATGGACGATCAACGACAATTAGAGTGAAGTAGGATTTGGGATGCCAAACGGTTACGAAATTCAGCGGATTGTATCAGACTGCGAGAAAATGGCAGTGAAATTGTGAACAAGAATGCAAGTTTGATGAATGGAGAAGGCGAAGGGAATCGAAAGTCAAATACCTGCCTTTTCTTTCCGTCTATCTTTTCTTTCTTGTTTTTTGTTTTTTGGCTACACTTCAGAGGTTCACTTATGACTATGATTTTTTTTATTTTTTAATTTTTACTTCGAAATAAATAAATTTCGGTTCTAATTAATTAATTAATTAACTAGTTTTAGTATACCGCTTGCCTTTTGTCAATTAAGAGAGGAGTAACAAGGTAATACTAATTTTTGAAGAAGAATCCAAGACAAATTGAAGAAGAATGGTGAAAGAACGAAAATGAATGACATAATTTGGGCTTTTTTGGCATAGGTGGGAGAGAAAACTCTTTGTGATCGTGATTATTATAATTTTATCCTAAATTAGATGATGTCACTCTAAATACCATTTTCTTCGCGATGAAAAGCCATTGCAATTGAGAAAACATAAGTGTTGGTTGCGTGATGTTCAATTGAAGGATGCAATATTACAAAGAATTCTATAAATTATTGAACAACAATTTAACTCTTTTATGTGTGTAAAGAAGAAAACCTACTTAGAATAGTTGGTAAGTAAACTTTCCATTCAAATCAAAATGTCAAACATGACCTCTGAAAAATTGATGGATGCAAGTTGTAAGTCCTTAATTTTTCCTTTTTTTATTTCGAACTAACAAGTACAGCTATTGAACTAGTATTCGATTCTTTTATAGAACCAATAGTACCTAATTCTTTTATTGAACCAATCTCATAGTGGGACGGCAAGTAATAGTGACCAGCACCAATTACAGGTCATGTTTTTGTTTTTGATGGGTTACCTTATGAATTGATTCCATGAGAGAATTTGATTTTGGAATAATCATACTTGTTATTATACAAAAAGAATGAACACACGTTTTGACAGAGAAACGTATCGCATATGTGATTACTATTAATTAACTGTGATGTGATGTGTAAAAAAAAAAGATTCCAACGAATGTTTTCGGTGTTAAATTTTACTTCAAATATTTTATTCACATAGCATTACTCCTAGATTTTGGTTTTCCAGCATATTTATTTTTTTAATTAACTCCAAGCAATTACTTTTTAATGATTACAGCTTAGATCCTCAGTGTTTTTAAAATAAAGCAAGTAGGTCTTTGATTTTTCATATGTAAGACATGATCCTCAACAATATACAGTAGACGACCTAGTGGTGCATATAGCCATATATTAATAAAAATAGAAGTAAAATGAATCTTCAACTAGAAAATATTTAATTTAGTTTCAGATTCTATTTGAGAGAATCTTTTTTATTTTATTTTGTTTTGTCCCACTAATATTGGTAACCCCCTATTATTGATATAAAAAATTAACTAATATTGATAACCGCTCACTATTGGTTACCGCTCAATATTGATGCAAAAAATTAATTGTAAAAGTATAAAAAATTAACTATTATTAGTAATCGTCTACTATTGATAGCTGCCCACTATTGATACAAAAACTTAACAGTAAAAGCATTATTATTGAATATATTGCACCATAAAAAGGTGTCTAAAGAGTACACTGAAACAAGATCTTACAATTTTTCATTGCAAATTAGGGTTTAGGGAACATCACTTCAGTGCTTTACAAAGCTCCCGTGATAACATTGAAGATGAAAAATTAGAAAAGAATTCAGTACCCCCTCATTATTTTTAAGGTAACTAGTTTTCTGCATTCATAGGTGAGAGCATCCCGATCCTTTTAAATAATACATGTTTTAAAAAATTAATTCTATAAAACTTACCAATATACAGGAAATTAAAGTATAAAAAATAAAATGAAAAAAAAAAGATGAATATGAAACCAAGTCAAATCTATTCTATTGGAAAATAAAAATTAACTCTCCTATAGTTTTGAAACAGACTCAAACGTGCTATCGGCTATTACGTTTGAAAGGTAGGTATTTGTATGCATTCATAGGAAAGCATCCCGGTCCTTTTTGTTCCAGCCTCTAATAGAAAGATTATATCCTTGACTAAGAGAAATCTATCTCTATATATTAATAAAAGTAGAAGTAAAATTGAATCTTCAATTGGAAAATTTTCAATTTGGTTTCAGATACTGCTTGAGAGAATCTTTTTTATTTTATTTTATTTTTTTACTTTAATTTTTGTATATTGGTAGGTTACATAATCTATCATTATTGGTAACCGTCTACTATTGATAAAAAGAAAAAACTGCAAAGCACAACCGCACTTTGCGGTTAATAAGATAGTGGACAGTTACTTTAACCAATACTAAAACAGTTAAAAAAATTAAAATTAAAACAAAAAAGAAACTAAAAAATAAGGTTCAAGTTATGGTATATAGACAACAGTAATGGTTAAATCCTCCCATAGCCCCCAACATTTGAAAAATACACACAAATCGTCTCTATTTCTACTGTTCCATCAAATTTTTATCAAAATAACAATGGGTTAATTTCACAAATCGTCCACAACCATTAGGTTAAATAATCGGTTTCGTCTCTAACCTTTGTTAAGAGACACTACAGTCCCCAACCTTTAAAAAATACACACAAATCATCACTTTTTACACCATTCCACAAAAATTTTAACAAAAAGATGATTATACCCCTGAGACTTTATAAATTTTTTTTAAAAAGGTTCAAAAAATAATAAAAAAATTAAAAACTAACACAACCCACCCCACCCAGGAACATTTGGAAAATTTCGTTTCTGAGCGGAAGAGCCGGCAGCCCAATCCGGCGGCCACAAATGGGGGGTAAATCCCCTCATTTTGCTGCCGGAAATAGCAGCAAAATTGGAGGGGGGATTCACCCCCATTTGTACTGCCATTCGGGTAGCACAAATACTGCCGAAAATGGCAGCCATTTCCGGCAACATTTCCGGCAGAAATGGGGGTGAATTTCCCCCATTTTGCGACCAACCCCATTTTGCTGCCAGGAGGGATTCAACCCCCCATTTGTGGCCGCAGGAATGGCCGCCGAAGAGGGGAGGGAGGGCGTGGGGTTGGGTAGGGTGGGATGGGTTGTGTTGGTTTTTAATTTTTTATTATTTTTTACACTTTTTTTAAAAAATTTAAGAAAGTCTCAGTGGTATAATCGTCTTTTTGTTAAAAATTTTGTGAAATAGTGTAAAAATGGACGACTTGTGTATATTTTTCAAAGGTTGGAGGCTGTGATGTGTCTTAACAAAGGTTGGGGATGAAACCGATTCTTATACCCCCGATAAACGTTTTAAGATTTTTTTAAAAGGTTTAAAAATAATAAAAACTAAAAAAACTCACCCTACCCCACCCCATGTCTCCCTCCCCGCCGGCAGTAATTTAAGCAGCCGGCGGCCGAAATGGTCCACTCCGGCTGCTAAATATAGGGGTGAATCCCTTCCCCCATTTTGCTGCTGGGAATAACAGTAAAATGGGGGGATTCATTCCCTTATGTGTTGCCATTCTAGCAACAGAACATTTCGGTAGCATTTCTACTGCTAGAAAACGGGCAGTGGAAACGGAGGGGATTCACCCCCTATTTCTGTGTTTAAATGCTGCCAGAAATGGCAGCGATTTCGTTGCAATTATGGGGGCATTTTTGCTTCCAGAAAATGGCAGCATTTTTTCTGCCGCTTTCTGGAAGCAGAAATGGGGGGATTCACCCCCTATTTTTGAGTTTAAATGCTTCTAGAACTGGCAGCGATTTCGCTACCATTTCTGGCAGCATTTCTGCTGCCAGCAGAAATGGAGGATGAATCCCCCCATTTCGCTACCGCAAAATAGGGGAGAAGGGGGTTCACCCCCATTTCTGAGTTTAAATGATACCAGAAATGGAAGTGATTTCGCTACCATTTTCGGCAGCATTTTTGCTACCAGAAAACTGCAGCAAATGCTGCCGTTTTTTGGTAGCAGAAATTGGGGGTGAATCCTCCCCATTTTGCTACTGGAAACAGCAGCGAAATGGGGTGATTCGCCCCCTATTTCTGAGCTTAAATGCTGCCAAAAATGGTAGTGATTTCGCTGTCATTTCCTGCAGTATTTTTGCTGCTAGAATGGCAGCACAGAGAGGGGTGAACCCCCCCATTTTACTACCGAGGGCAACAAAATGGGGGGATTCATCCCCCATTTGTCTGCCGGAATGTACCGTTTCATCGGCTAGAATTACGGCCTACGGGGAAGGAGACGTTGGGGTGGGCATGGGGTCGGGTCGGTTTTTTAGTTTTTTATTATTTTTAAACATTTTTTAAAAGGTTTAAAATATTTATGAGGGGTATAATCATCATTTTGATAAAAATTTGGCTGAACAATAGAAATAGGGACGATTTGTGTGTATTTTTCAAATGTTAGGGGTTGTGGGGTGTCAAAACAAGGGTTGGGGACGAAATCGAGACTAAACTCAAAGGTTATGGACGATTTGTGAAATTAGCCCAATAGTAAAAAAATAAAATATGTATATAAGCTCTGCCTTCCTAAAGTTAGAAAAAAAATTAGTTATGTTTTCAGGATATATCTTCTTATGGTGCTCTTGGTTTATTTGGTACGATCATGTATTTTCAATTTTTTCAATATAAATAATTTATGTATATGAGCTATGCCTTTCTAATTATATTTTTTTATTTTTTTAATTTTCTCGTTATAGACGTTTTTGTCCCCACATGTATGAAACGAGGCACTTGATTATCTTATTGTCTCCTTACTGCACGACCTAAGTAGTTTAATTAATCAATAAATTACCCCGTTCAAAAAAAGAGAAGTAAAATTGCATCTTCAATTGGAAAATATTTAGTTTGGTTTTAGATTCCGTTTGATAGAATATTTTTTTATTTATTTATTTTTTAACTTTAATTCTTATATATTGGTCGGTTACATAACCTACCACTATTGGTAACCATCAACGATTGATAAAAAAACTGTAAAAGAATAACCACACTTTGTGGTTAATGGTAGTGGGTGGTTTACTTTACTCAATATTAAAACATTTAAAGAAAATTAAAGTTTTAAAAAATGAAAAAAATAAGATTCAAATTATAGTGTATAGAGAACAATAATGGGTTAAAAAAGGAAGATAATGGGTGGTATCAATAGTGAACAGTTACGTATATTAGTGGGATAGATTAAACAATACATGTTTTGAAAAAAATAGTTCTATTAAACTTGCCAATATACAAGAAACTAGAGTTAAAAAAAATAGAATTAAAAAAAAAACAAATGAATAATGTATATAAGCTTTGCCGTTCTAAAGTAAAAATATAAAAATTAAATAAATTATGTGTTCAGAATATGTCTCCTTCCGGTGCTCTTGATCTACTTGATATGATCATTTATTTTTAATTTTTTTCAATACAAATGATTTATATATATAAACAATGCATTTCTAATTGCATTTTTTTAATTCTCTTTTTAGACTTTATTGGAAAGATTATCACAAAATATCCCTTAGAACATTAGAGTGATCTATAGGTTGGAGAAGTAATATCAAGACATGTCGAACTTATTTTAGATTACTATTATGACTACTAATAAGAGTTAATGTTAATTTATAGACTTTAATTGTTCGTTATTACGACGAATAATAAGAGTCAATATTAACCTCTTTTTGAATACTCTTTAAGAAGTCAATATTCAATCGTGGGTGGTTCCACATAGCAGTGTTTAGAGTTGTGAATTATGTGGATATGAAAATACTTAGATGTGATAAGAAATTAAGAATGAGAAGTCAATTAATGAAACAATAAATATTGTGTATAATAGGGTTTTCTAAAATTTTTAATAATATTAACAAAATATTTATTTTTGTTATCTTAAAATGCCACTTTGTTCATTACTTTACTCCCATATTGTTTAATTTCCTTATATTATACTTTGTAAGCAAAATTTGACCGTTGAACGCCTGGAGCAAATACTAGTTAAATTAAATCAAATCAAAGCAAAATAATTCAATTAAAATAAAAAAGCGTAATTATCACCATTAGTCTCTAATTTTTCAACTTTTACACAATTTTATCCCTATTTTTTCTCGCCTTGTGGGTCCTTCATCTTTTACATAATAGTCAAATTGCAGTCCATTTTTCTATTATACCCTTTCAAATGCACTGTTTTACCCTTATACTCTCAAGAGGCTGGGGAATAAAGGTGAAAAAGTATGCCATGTATAAAATGAAAAATGAAAATAGGAAATTGAAAAAGAAAAAAAAATATATACATGAATACTATTGAAAAAGAAAAAATTATAAAAAATACAAATTCTGTCCTACCTGGCCCGCCCACCATAGCAACTTTTTCTCCTCTAATTGCATTTCAAATTCAGTTCCCACAAGAGGAAAGTCTGACGGAATTATAAGCAAAACTTTGATAGAATGAGAGGGAAGTCTGAGGGAATCATAAGCAAAACTATGATAGAAATTCTTATTTCTATCACATTATTATGAACATGAGGTAATACTTAAATCAAATATTTAAGAAAAAAAGTAATTAACAAAAACTTGCATAAATTCTATTAGAAAAACAAAGATTAAAGCATCTTCACGTCAATAAAAATATGGTATAATTATAAAATATGTGGTGTGAATATATTTTCTTAACAGTGATATGATGAGGATGATAAATTACACTTTACTCTCCGAAAATGTCATACGTCAATCAATTTGTTAATTCTAACTATGTAACCTTTTATTATTATTTTTTTTTTGAAGATGATTCACATAAATTTTATATGTTACGGTATTATAAAAATTTTGAGGTCTGAAAAACGTGAGGGCTACTTACCAAAACCGTTATAAATATCATAACATATAAAATTTATATCAATCACCTAATAAATAAAATAACAAGTAACATAGTCAAAACAAACAAAGTAATTGATGTATGACGCACATATTTATGTTTATGGACAACAAAAAGAGGCCGGTTTGGGTGGGTGGAGTTGAAAGAATTAATATTTATTTTTTATTTCTTTCATTAATGTTTTTATATTTAAGGCAATTTTCAGATTTGGTCCCCAGTCTTTTGATAATCTAAGGTTAAAATTGTCACTTTATATGCATTATACAGAAAAATGGATGGAAATTGAAGGTAGGACGAAATGTGACTATTATATAAAAGGTTAAGGACCAATGACGTGAGAAAAAAAGAATGAGGACAATATTGTGTAAAAGTTGAAAGGTTGGGGACTAATGGTAATATTTACCCTAAAAAATTTATGACGATAGTAATATCATCGTGGACAAAAATCATCAAAAATGAAAAATAAGACTAGAAAAGCACCCAATGCACCTCTTGCCTCCCACATCACTCGTATCTTTTCTCTTTTGTATCTCGTGAATGCCGAATATTTGGTTCTTGCTTAACCTTTTCATTTTAAACATTTTGTTATTGGAATTGATCACTTGCTTTATTTTTATCCAAATTTTCCAACTTTTAAAGGAGAATGGCTCCAAGTTGAACAATTTTCTTAACCACAAATGCAAGGATATGTTTGGGTAAAATTTTCCACTATAGTACATTCACTTGTTCATAGTGAAAGTGGTTCAAGTTGAACAATATTATCGAGGTTTGCTTGATAAGATAAAACATTATAGGATCTAAATTCTATAGATTTATGGGGCTAAAAGTTTCTTCTATTTCTAATCTTTACTAATGGTAGCATGTAGAATGCACCAAACTAATAAATTCTTACTCCACTATATTTAAAAGAATTTATAGAAGCGGAGAGTAAAGGTCGAACTCACAAAGAACTTTGGATGAATATACGTGTTTTGTGTCAATTAACTAGCAAGAAGGGGAGTGAGTTTTTAGATTGTTGGATTAAAATTAATGAAAGTAAAAGAAAGGACAAAGAACATATATTCACAAGTACAAATAGAAAGAAAGCAACATGAGAATTAATTCCAGTTTTTGGTTCAGACGTGTCCTTCACATAAAAGATAGTAATCAATTGCAACATCGTTTCTATTTTCTTGTAAAATTATTAACTCTAAATAACAATAAGCTCTGTTACCTGGATTTCCCTTAAATATATCTAATTAAAACAAGCTCTTTAATTAGACTTAACCTTTTGAACGGCCTAGAATAAGCTCTCTAGGTTTAGAACAGCGATCGAATAACTGTGTATAATTCTAAGACATGACCTTCTTATATAAGGTTGAAAACTCTCAAAAGAAAGAAGAAAACTGGTGGACCAAAAATTACTATAGAAAGAATTCTACTTAAACTAGGAAAAATAAAATTCTCGTGCACAACTAATCATGATCTCTCATGCGGCAGCATGGACCTTCAGTTCTTTCCTTAGCCGTTCTTCCTTATTATGAGGCCAAATAGCTTTTCACTCGTATGGCCACATGTTTTGTAGATCTTTGAGCCCCGCCGCATGTCTCTTAGACAAGCGGCCGCATCATTTCACCTTCTTCTGAACTTCCCCGTAGAGAGACGCATCATGCTTCTTGCCTGATGCTCTTCCCGCGCCCTTGCTCTCCGCGTCATCCAATTCGGCCCCCAAACTTTATAACTTATGCTAAATTGATTGGAGCTCGACCCACTTCGTACAATTTCACGTCTTCTTGGCTTATAACCTACAATTAACCAAACTAAATATAAATGTAGACTTTTAAACATAATATCACGTAATTAAACACTCATATAGGGGAATCAAACATCACAATTAAACATCTATCAACTAAAAAGTTTGCAAATTGTTTGAATAAAATAAACTACTTCCTTAGTCCCACAAAGATCCATTATGCTATTTTCTTCCGTCCCCGGAATATAGTCTACTTATCATATGAGTATGTCTTTAATGTTTAACTATATTAATTTTTATTTTTTAATTTATGTGAAAATAACTACCGAACTATTTTTGTGGGATGGAGCTCAATTTTGATACTAATGTCACAACCCGGGCCGATCCTACAAATTGGGACCAACCACCCTATTGGAAAACCCTTTTTCCAGAACTTGGGACCCTTTTTCCAGGCACTTAGTGATCTGTGGTGGTCTTTATTTCATTACAAAAGACTCCAATTTATAGTACTACTAGGGAACAGACAAGGATAAGTGGGGGTCAATCATAAAAGGAAAATAAGTGGACTAAATTAGGATCAAAATGTGTAATGTAACAAAAGGACCACGTCAAGCCCTAAAAGACAACATATATTGTCACAATCTGTCTATTAAAAAGCAACGGCCTGTTGAGGAATACCCACGGAGCAATAGGAAAAAATAATGTCTACTTCTAAATGGACTTGTTAATTCGCTCTACATTATTCTTTATTTTCGCTCGACCAGCTAATTGTGATCACAACATTGCTTGTATTCTTTAAATACCATCTTAACACATGTATAATTATAACTGTAGAACCATTATCGTTCCTTGCATATTATTATAAGCATAGTTATCAGACCCGGCTCAGACATTGAACCGGCTTAGAACCTGGTTCATTGGTTCACTGGTTTAACCGGTGACTCGACGGTTGAACCGGCGAGTCAATTCTGATAAAGTCATTGAATTATTTTTGACAAATATAATATGAATAATTGCCATTTGTGTCAATTTTACTATAATTTCATAATTGAATATCATTACACACAAGTGAAAATGAAACCAACAAATATCCTTTAAATGTAATTCATCTTGAATTGGAATTTTTGGCCTGTGATTGTTGGATGGCGAGACTGTATCGAGAGAACGACGATGAAAAGTTGGTATTAGGTGAAAAATAGATGTTAAAAGATGTTAATTGACCACTGAGTTCTAAATTTCTTTAATGTGCAATAACCCGGGCGGTTCTTCGGTTTTGGGTCACCTATTCTTTGCGAAACCCGCTGGATCAATTTCAATTTAACTGCGTATTGCTAATCAATTATTAACCGGACCGGATACTTGGCCGGGTCACCGGTTTTCTGGTCCGACTGGCTGGTCTGGTCCGGTTTTGATAACTATGATTATAAGATATAGTACAAAATACTTAAGAAAAAAAAAGACTCTTAGGTACATGAATGGAAAAGTATATAATGCATATTAGATAGATAATTAAAAAAAAAACTTTGTTTGAACTGATGAGAGCCCTATGCATCAAATATTGTAGTTATTTACATTGTTCATGTCTATTCAAACTTATTTTTGCTTAACTTAAGAGAAGAATAAATACCTTTTTTTTCAGTGTACAATGAAGATTTTTAAAAAATTCTATCTTTTTTTCCTTTTTTTTTTCATTCATCAAAACTATCTACAAAAAGAATTAGATAGAATATATAACTGATGGTGCCAGACGTCTAGTGCTAGATTGAGACAACAAAATACCTAATAAACAGTCTTCTTGTCAGTTGTTTATAGAACCAAGCTGATGACGTAGAAAAATAGGGTGGGACATGTGGATTCAGGGTGTAGATGTTATTTTTCTATCGAACCATTTCATCAGTTTGGTTCTACAATGGAACCAACTGATAGTTTTATAACATTTCTATACCAACTAGTTTTTTCACATGTGTGATGTATGGAAAGAATAATTCAAAATAATTTAATTTATTATAAGGATTTGAGAAATTAGATGTCCACAAATGTTTTAAAAAAATTGAAAAACTTGATATCATAATATAGTATCATATATTTGTTTAGGAAGAAGATTACATAGACGGATAATTCTTTCTTTTTTATTGTTTTAAATTTTTAATTATTAATAGTAATATTTTATTTTTTTGTAAGCATAATTATATTTTATTTTAATTTTTTTGTATGGTATAAATAATCAATTCATAAAAATCAACAACTATATTAACTTTATTTGTGTGTGTCAAACCCATGTAGTATGATGATATCTTAATTAACTTTCAAAACCATAAATAAATCCCCTCTAAATTGTTATATTTTCATGAAAAGGAAAGGCATATTTAAAAAAATCAATATAAGATAAATAAAGATATATAATTACGAAGATAAGATAGAATTATGAAGATGAGATAAATCAAAAAAATTGGAGATAACTCAAATAGAAAATTTAAAAAAAAATAGCAAACATGCAAAGTTAACCACATTTGGAAAAAAATTACCAAATTGTCTCCAATTCTAGGAAAAATAGCGGGAAAACTGTAGTAAATTTATACCACAGCTTCTTTCATTTAATTAATATATATATTATAATTATGTAAGCAAACATGCTAAGTTACAAACATTACCAAGCAACAAATGCTTGTATATGTTAGAGTTCCTTTCTCCTCCTAGATATCCCGCCACCCGTCCTATATGGTGAGCTGTCCATGTGGGTGGGAGAAAATTTTTGGTGTAGAGTCCCTTTTTCCTCCCAGCCGGGTGTCCCACCCACATGGGGGCTGTTCAATGACAACCCCCTACGTATCCTGCCACCCATCTGATATCTCGTCACCCGTTTGGTGTATATTAGAGTCCACTTCTCCTCCTCCCGCCACCCGTATGGGTGGAGATCAATTTTGTATGTTACACACATTACATTTAAACAAAAAGCTATAGTTTTTTCATTTGAGTTATGTTTATTAAATTTAAGCATATTAGAATGAGACAAATGTGTGGTTCGATTATATTTTATGGTTAGATTCTCAAATTGCATAATAGTTCTTGCTCATAACTGAGTAAGAAAAAATTTTAACATCCATAAAGCGATCTCACAAATAGAAAGAAAAAATAACAATTTTAAGACGTGGATGAATCTCGCATTAGGCTTAGCTTGATATTGTTGTAACTTTTTTAGTAAGTAACTTATGCTATACTTGATTTTTAAAACAAAAAAAAAAAGTGTTGTGAGAACAATGAAGTTTTAGTATTTAGTAAGTCTACGGCACCTTTGTAAACTGTCTCAAGTGAGAACATTTTAGACATTTTTTATATGTTAGGTAGATTCTGCAGTACATTATAAATTAATATTTTTCTATTTTTTCAATTAGTTAGGAATTATAATACTTATCTATTCTTATATTCAAATATTTTGATTAAATATTTCGTTGGACGTATCTTATCTTCTTAAATATTTTGTTAGAATAATTTATATTCAATGTTTTGTTATTTTTTAATTTAAAACCTTTTTAATATGCATATCTTATCTAAAAAGTATTTCATAATTTGTATTAAACTATTTAATCTTTAGCTGATGCATTAATTTTTAATTATTGTTTATATGCTTTTAAATCGAGTCATTAATTACTACGTTTCTTCTTTTGTATATGACAAATATAATGCTTTATAGTTTAGAAAATTCACATTATAGTCACGGAGAAAAATAAAATATTTATTTTTTTAAGATATAAGAATGACAAGGGGTCGGGTCGAGATCGGGTATGCTACACCTCATTAACGTACATATCAATTTTTTTTATCCCCAATTAAATCGGGGACGTGTAATTCATAATACCTATTTATTAGCCAATTTAAATATATTTATATATTTCTATTTTCATTTTTTGTTTATTAAATAATATTCTAAACATTAAAATTACAATTGAAACTACTGAGCTTTCTTGATAACTTTTACTATCTTTTTACTTTTAAAGCCATTAAAGTTTTTAGTAAATATCTTTATTTTTGTCCAAAAAATGGTAAATGGGCTGGGTATAAGTAAAAATTATCATACCATTCCTTAGTATATTGTTAAGTCAGGTCAATTTTTTTATCTCATCCCTGACCGAATTATCTATTTAGTCGGCTAATCCCTATCTTAACACAATAGGGTACTCTTGGGTATCGAGTTTGTCAGGTCTTTCTGTAACTCCTATTAAAGTCATTTAATAGCATTCCATATCGAGTAAGCATATAATAACTATTAGTTAACAACAAGGTAATCAAAACATTATAGTTCAATATAATTAATCATACATTAATTAACATTTTATAATAATATTAGATATAATTTGATTTGGTATCTTCCCGTGCAACACACTGGTGATAATATAGTTTTTACTAACATTTCTGTACCGTCCAAAAATAGTTTTTAAAAATTTGGTACACCTAATTGTTTTATTATTGTGCTGCTTTATATTTATTTAAAAGTACATGATTTAAATAATATATTTTTTTATTATTATACGGCATACTTATTTTTTTTAATGAAATCATAATATTTGTAATATTTTACAAAAAATTAAATATCATCGAGAAGAAAGAAAAACTTATCTGAAATTCTCTAAAGAAAAAATTATCTGAAATTTCCTTTCGATGGTAAAAATTATTTAAAATTAACCAATTAATGAAAATGCAAAAAAAAAATAAAATATATATATAGTGCACAATCAAATAAATTATGATTTAATAAGAAAATTTAAGTAAAATAGGATTTTTTTTACCGGAGATAAAATAGATTTTTGCATAAGATGGTTTGAAAATTTCTCTATATTTATTTAATATATCAAAAAGTATAAAAAGATTAAAGATAGGATTAAATTCAACAATTTAATTATTAAGATTATTAACTAAATGTAGAAGTTAAGAATATACCAGTCTATTGTTTCCCAAAATATGTTGTAAGATCTTATTTGTTCTCCAATCATTTTTTTAAATTTTCTAACTACTTTAATCAGTTGTACTTCTCAAAAAATCGAAGTTGGGCATCTAGCAGGCAACAACAATCTTGACAGAGCCTAAATAAAAATGAATTTAATAACCAACATATAAGGGTTTGAGTCAAGATTAACATTTTAAAATAGACCCCTAATCTTAATATAGCATCAGAACCCATTAACTTGTAATGAACAATTATATCTGATTAAAACTCAAAAAAAAGAGCATAATGATTTCAAAATTGACCTGTTCTAACAAGTTACCAACTGGCAAGACATGTAAAGTGATATATCCCATATTAAATAAAAATGAAATTAATAACTAATATATTACAGTTTAATTATACTATTCCACTTAATAAATTTTTAAGAGATCACAGATGAATCAAATTGGATAAAATTAGGAACTAATAACTAAAATATTATGGCTTCTAGTATTCCTCTAATTAATAAAGTTGATATTTTAAGATGGACTCTCAAATCTTAATACTTGAAGCCTTGATATATCATTATTATTCTGGATTTTTTAAGTATTAAACAATTAAATAATGTAGCTTGATATAAATAAATTCTTCTAAAGCATTGGAAGGCTTATTTTGAACAACCTCAATCCCACTTCAAACGTGCATTGTTATATTCTTCATATCAATTCTTGAAATTACAAAGTTAAAGAATCTTATCCTTAAAATAATTTTATGTGAAACTGATGTTCAAAATCTTGTAATAATTCAGATCAATCCTGCTAATGACATGGCAACATTGTGAAAAAAGACTAACCTCGTGTTTTCATTTGGCTAAAAATGCATTTTTAGGTGAAAGAAGAAAGAAAATGAGCGGAGGTGAATGATGTAGATTTATATAGTAATTGAGTCACACTAGATGTATAGCTATGATTAGTTTGATCAAATTCAAATTTAAAAGAGTATGAGAAAATAAGAGAAAATATAAGTACACAAACTAGAGACCATTCTCAGTTCTGCCTACTAGTGTGGCATTCCTTCATTCTCCAAAGTAGCGGATGGCAACCCACCCAAATCCCACTTAAGAGGTAGACACTGCAGGCCAACGATGTCAATATCGAGTATCAACCACTAAATTATTAATAATAATAATAATAATAATAATAATAATAATAATAATAATAATAATAATAATAATAATAAAGGAATAAGCTTTATATTAATGGCATTTGCGCATGCACCCAAACACAGCATGTTACGGGCAGCGCCAAAAAAATAGGGGACAAAATAAGTTGGACCTCTTTTGCAATCATTTGGACCAAACTTAGTAGAAACTCCATTCATTTGACATTTCCCAACTTATTTGAAGCTCGTGAACCATAATAATTATTCACAGAAGAAAAGAAAGTTCTCGATTTTCGAGGGGGAAAAAAAGAGAAGAAGAAAAGAACACACTGTCTTTTGTCAATGAGAGATTTCATGTGCTCGAGGGAATGAGTTTGTCTCTTACTCTTGGAGCAAATTAAATAAGCGAGCCGAATGTTCAACTCTTATTCTTGGAGCATATATAAATAAGTACTTAGTGCGGGCGCTATATATATATATATATATAATCATTAAAAAGTGATACCTACCACGTTGTCAACTAGTTAAAAGATGAATGCAAATGTGCAAAACAAAAAATAAAAAACATGGGAAGCAGAAATCATTAGTCATGATTTCTTCTTTCTTTACTCAATTATTACTAGATTGAATAACATGCTATGTATGTGGGATGCATATGACTAGTCTAGGTTGCACAGAAATGGAAACGGAGATAAAATATGAAGCAAAACAGAGATACGTCATTTTTAGAAAATGTAGGACATAAAATGCTGTGAAAATATTATATAAATATTTTTAATTTAATTTGATAATTTAATATATTTAACTTCAAAATACTATTAATTAAATATTGATTAAATAAGTGAATAACGGATTTTAATCTAATCTAACTAAATTTTGACATAAAATCATTTTCATCTTAAAACAACTCATAATTCACAAAGGGACAACAATATATTCTCTAATTTTCTTTTAGTTTAAAGCAGTTACTATTTAAAACTCATAAATATTTAAGTTAATTATAAATCAACATTCTGTTATGTAATTAGAAATCAACATTTAGTTAAATCCAAAAATAATTAAGATTTTATTTTTGTTTAAAAATTTGTAAATTTTAATGCAAGAGTTTCCTAAAACTTTCCTTAGGGTTTCCAAAATTTTAAAAAATAGGAAGCCTTTTTTGAGTTTTCGAAATGTTTTCAAAGAGTTTCAATTTTTGAAATGTTTCCAACACTAAACACTTGTCTTTTAAGAGTTAGGAGTTTCCATGATTCAATCCGAGGGAGAAAACTTCTGTTGCATTCAGTATGTATAGCGTAAATGTGTGTGTTTGATAATATAATTAACTGATAATTGGTGAAAAGAAAGAGGCACTCCAAATGAAAATATGCTCTTAAAGTATATGATCTGAAAATAGTGTTGTTCTACCCCTGCAAATGATATATGCATTATAAAGTGAGGTTATGTGGAGAAACAACATACGAAAATAAGAAAAAATAATGATCATTAAGAGAGAGACAGAGAAAAAAAAATAAAACCAAGTAATTTCCACACATCTAGAAAATGAAATAAGAAGGGGTAGCCGAAATTTGACAACAAAACACTAATTTTCCTTTTAAAAAAAAAAATTCAAAGGATATTTCTGAAAAAGGGAAGCCATGGGCTAGAGAGGTTACTCCGGATCCGTGGCCAACGGCCATATCTATAAGGGTTAATTTCACAAAAGATCTCCAACTTTTAGGCTAAGAATCGATTTCGTTCCCAACTTTTTTAAGACTCTCCTGGGTCCCCAACATTTCATAAATACTCACAAAAGATCTTTTTTCACTATTCACTCAACCTTTCATAAAAAATAACGATTATACCCTTTAACCCTTTAATTTTAAAAACAAAATATTTAAAAATATTAAAAATAATAAAAAATTAAAAAAAAACACCCACCCACCCCTCTCCACCCAAGACGGCTACTAGAAATAACTGCCGGAGCCATTTCTGGACTGCCAAAAATGGCAGTAGACATGGGGGGTGGATTCCCCCATTTTGCTGCCCGAAAACGGGGGTTCACCCCTCATTTTTGCTACCATTATGCTGTCATTTTCAGCAGTAATTTAATTTCTGGCAGTAAAAATTACTGCCGGAAATGGAAGCATTTTGCTACCATTCTGGCAACCAAAATGGGGGATGGATTGATCCCCCCCATTTTGCTGTAGGAAGTGAGCGGCAAAATGGGGGGATCCACCCCATTTTGACAACTTTTTGGCCCCCCGGAAATGGCTCCAGCAGCCGTCTGGGTGGGGTGAGTATTTTTTTAAATTTTTTTATTATTTTTGATATTTTTAAATATTTTATTTTTTAAATTCAAAGACTAAAGGATATAATCTTCATTTTCTATTTAAAGTTGAGTAAATAGTGAAAAAAAGACATTTTGTGAGTATTTATGAAAGGTTGGGGACCCAGGAAAGTTTATAAAAGGTTGGGGACGAAATCAATTCTTAGCCCAAAGGTTGGGGACTTTTTGTGAAATTAACCCTATCGATAATGGCATTTCAATCTCATGATGTATTTAGCAATAGATAAAGGATCTTTTCTTCAACTAATGATCCAAGGAATACTTTAATTTTTCATATTCAATGGTATTTGGAAGCCAAAAATAATTCTAATATCAGTGTAAAATAATGTTTGTTGGACGTAAATGTTCTTTCAAACTAATCCGTATTTTCAGAAGTAAAGCTTGCCATTGCTCTCGTAGTATGAAAAATTTTATAGGGAAGAAAAATTAATATATTAAAAATTAAAAGAAAATTTATTCACTCTTTTCATTGTCTAACAAATTTGTATGAACACGGGTATTTATACAATAGAAACGCGACAATAAAACTCGTCGGATATGGGAGATGTATTTTTTGATTATTTGAGATAATTACATCCTTACTCTTAGTGCTAATCTCCCGTCATACGTTTAGCAGGATTATCTTACTAAATACGCACATGGCGGGAGATCATTGGATAACCCACACATGGGTTGCCCCACTTTTATCCTTACTCCTTTATTAGTGTTAGAACCACCATAAGTGATGAAGAATCATTAACTAAAGAGGCTACAAAACATATTTAAGAACTAAATTTGTTTAAAGGTAAATTAAATTTGATATGTTACCTATCTTGCTTATTTGTTTCTCATGGATGGACGGTTGAATTAGTTCCAACCAGTCTTCAACTATTAATACATGATTTACTCATCTTAATTTGTGTATATTTCAACAGAATATAGAATTTAACCAAACTATGATTCATGAATATTATATCTATCCGTACGCCATAATTCTCTATCATTTATCTTAAAATAGAAATAGATAGGATTCAACTGACAAGCAGGATGAATTCAGACTAATGAATTGTGAAATTTTGATACACTGGGTCAAGTATACTGGTAAGGACGTCTTACCATTAGGACAAACTCCATTGAATGGGAAAAAAAATAACGAATTGGTATCATGTAAAATTTATAAACCAATTTAATGTGAGAATTGTAGGTCATTCATTGCATAAGATACACCAATATTTAAAATATATGAGTACATAGCGCTCTAACCTAGCTAGATTAGGTTACAATCACTTAAGATAAGCTAGAATATATAACTAGATTCACAACAAAGGAGATAAGCTAAATGCAGCTATTGGAGAAGAACTAGAATATATCACATGGAAACATTCATGTAGCAGAGCCACCTTACTTGCCATCTTCTGGGTTTGTCACAAGTCCCGTTTTAGTGTAGTACATATAGCACTATACAGTGCCATGTGGCTTATATCGGTGTACGCCACATATGAAATCACAATCATGCAATGTTCTCTGACTGATGTCATATGATTGTATAAGCACTGTCATATAGTGCCATATATATGTATGACACTAGATTTTTTTTAGGTTTGTCAGCTTTCCAATTCATTATTCTTTCTAAGGCCGGGCAAAATAACTATAATCAATCGAATTCTAAACCCGAATGATTTGGTCCAGTTTGATTCGATTTTTCTAAATTTTCAAACGATTATGATTATTAAAACGAATAACCGTTTAATTATAGTTTGGCTATGATTTTCGTTCCAAAGCCAATAATCAAACCATGGCCAAGGTAAAGGATTTGATTTTGAAATTAGTAACTTAAGTCTTAATTTAGATTCCTAAAGTTAAAAGAATAAAACTACCAAAAATCTCGATTTATATTAAAATCATGTAACCTAAACTCTAGTGTATAGTTGATATAACTACAAGGTACATATTTTTTTTCATTTTACCTTTAGTCAGTAACCTCATTGAACTATATTTTATAATTTTTCATATAACCATAACCAAATCAAAACCAATTGTTTGGTTTTAATATTACAAAATAACCGAATTATTATTTTCTCCAAAAACCATCCGTTTTCGGTTTGGCTTAGTTTTCTTAAAATCATGACCAAACCAGACGCAGACCTAAATAGAAGATCCATTAAAGATTCCTATCTTGGATCACAATAAGAGAAACCACTAAGTGGATTGCAGTCTTGTGAGAGGATCAGCTAGCTGGGCAGAAAATAACTGTAACACGTTACACGTGATTCCCTGCTTGGACAAATTTGTGCACAAAATGAATATATCTCTAAATGTTTCATTTTAGAATGAAACATCGGATACCGACATTGTCATTGTCATAATAATTAACATGCAAGTAAGTGAGAGAAGCATTGTCTGGCATGTATGATCAATGATGATAAGATGGAGAATGGAGAGATCAACTCAACAAATGTGATGATGTGAAACATAGAGTCAATAAGAGAACCTCGAATGGAGATTTCATGTTCAGTATCGAGGTAGGTAATCGATTAATAAGGTACATTGTTGTAGAGAATGCATAGGACCAATATTTTTGAGGTATTGAGGAGTGATGAAGAAGTGCGATGAATGTTTCAAATATATAGTGGTGTCGAGCTCAGTTAGTCCACTATATTGTGGAGTGTGTGGGGGGAGTTGTACGGTAAGATATCATTTTGAGAGAGATATATGATGAGAGAGCAATTTATTCTTCCCCATTGTCAATGTACAGAATGCGAATGGCTGTATTGAACTGTTTCTCATCCAAGGCTTTTTATTTTTTAAAAATTTCCAAAACATCAAATTTATAAGCAAGTGGCTAAAGCCATAATTAGCTAGAGAAGTCAATAAATTTCTAATGAGCTAAATCTGGCTCTTTGTACGAAGTCATATTACCAATCAAAATTAGCTAAGTCACATGGTGCATGTAATTTGAGTGATTTTAATTGGTAATCTGACTCCGTGACTCATTAGAAAATCTCAGAGAGGTCATCTAGGAAAATGCCATAATATTTATTCTGATCACTTGAAAAAATTGGACAAGGCCACACATCTGAGCATACAATATCTCGATGACAACGGGTAGGGTATGAGAACATATAAAATAACTAAAATGAAATCAGTTCCCAAACAAATTGTTAACATCTTAAACAAATCTTCAACATCCCGTGACCTAAATAGAAAATACAAGATATAGAATATGAGAATATATAAAATTATTAAGAGAAAGTTTCTATTATTCCAAGAGTGCTGAAGCCAATACTATATGTAAATAAAAAACTAACAAATAGATATAAACGAATTAAACTTATTATTTAATTAAGACCTTTGTATATGTTAATGATATTTTCATTTGTCACACTCAGTATTTCTACAGTACTAAAAACATTTTCCGTAAACCAGTGACGGACAAGATTTTTGCAAATCGAAATGGCGACGAAAGCACGTGAATTCAGGTAGAGCATTCCATCCCATGTATATATGGACATAGTTCGTTCCACTACTTGACAAGTCAATTAAAGAAAAAAGCAAAAGCTGTATCCTACTTCCATGTCAGTGTCTTGGATTCTACATCTTATCCTGCAATTTCTTTTTTCTTTTTTTAATTCTTCCAAGAAAACGTAAAAAAAATATCGAAATGGAGTATTGAGTCAGGTGCACGCTGCACTTAAAGCGTAAAACGATATAATATAAATCGCAAGACGTAACAAAACTTAAAAACTCAAGTTTCAAGATTAAGCAAGGCATAAACTTTTCTTTTTAGAACACTGGGGGTGCATAAAATTGGCATTGTTATTTATCTAGAGTGAAAATTAATTTCCAATTTAGTTGTAATTTTCTTATTGGATATTAAATGTATATATTCATAGTTCATAACTGCATACTCATGCGTATCCATCAATTTGAATAAAAAATCTATGTTTGACTACCTTTTAAAAATTAATTCTATCTATCAACTAATTTAAATTTTAAATTTAGACATATGTTAACACTACATTTAATAACATATTTGATGTGATGTGAACTTTCACATTATTTTAGTCATTACCTTCACATAATACAAAATATTAACACATATAAAATTTAAATTTTAAATCCATTTACAAACCCATATTTTTATAAGTTGTTACCAAACAAAGCATTATCACAATCCCTACTCATAGTGGGCAAGCTAAAAAATGTCCGTTTCCAATGATATTATGCAAGTGTTCAAAGTTCAACTAGGAAAAGTATTTTGAAAAATAGGAAACCTAGTGATAATTAGATGTAGACATCTTTTTCAAAGAACAGACATTTAAAATTTTAACAAAATTATAAAGTAATTTTTTAATATTACAAAGAAGATTTTAGCGACGGGTGAGAACTGAGAAACCAACTTGGATAAACAGGAAATTTTATTTTATATATATAAAAGAAATTTTCTAAGAAACAGTAAAATTTTGAGTCAGACAAAGTGAATTCCAGCGATTTTCTCTCCATCAACGCATCAACCTAATTCGCACAACCCTACAAGAGACCACATGATATAAGTCCTATCAACAACTTTTCATTAGTAGAACATGGAGAAATTCTTGTTCCTGGCATTCTGTTCCCTCAGATTACTTGTCATTACTGAGTCCCAGGTTAGCGTTGGTGGTGGCGTTGGCGTCGGAGTCGGCGGCGGCGGCGGCGGCGGCGTTTGGGTGGGTGGAGGAATCGGCACCACCAACCCAACTCCGAGCAGTCCCTCACCTGGAACGTCCAAACTCAATGCGGCTTACACTGCTCTGCAGGCATGGAAATCTGCTATAACTGATGATCCGAATGGGATTTTGAAGAGTTGGGTTGGCTCAAATGTGTGTGATTATAAAGGGATTTTCTGCTCTGATTCTCGTGATTTCATGGGGAGTTCCACTGGCCCAGTTGTGGCAGCCATAGATCTGAACCATGCAAGTCTTCAAGGGGTTCTTGTGAAGCAGTTATCTTTACTTACAGATTTGTCTCTTCTTCATCTCAACAGTAACAGGTTCAGTGGCACAATCCCTGAATCTTTCAGGGACTTGTCATCTTTGACTGAATTAGATCTCAGTAACAACAAATTTTCAGGCCCTTTTCCTATCACAACTCTTTACGTTCAAAATCTCAAGTATTTGGACCTCAGATTCAACAGTTTCTCTGGTCCACTGCCTGAGGACCTCTTCAACAAACAGCTTGATGCAATTTTCTTGAACAATAATCAGTTTGATTCAGA
>CAVNYN010225799.1:0-29162 GCA_963692815.1 Nyctanthes arbor-tristis | reverse complement strand
AGAAAAAATCATATTTATAGAGGGGCTATTAATTTATCGACAAATGAGTAAATTATCAAGTTATCAACAAATGAATAATTTATTAATTTATAGAGTATATTATATTTTCATAAATTGTATTACACATTACCAAGAATGGGGTGAAATTGAAATTTTAACAGTAAGCATACAAGAAGTTAATGCAGATGAACAAATCAATATGGATAGCATGAAGCCATTTTTGATCTACGTTATAGAATCTGATGAATGTTGAGTCCCTTTAAAACTATTTAGTGAATAGTGAAAGTGACGCAGTGATGGAATCTCGTACTGATGGAAATATTATGCAAAAGATACCCAACAAAACACCAACCAATGACGAACTCGATCAAAATGATGGTTGCAAATGATGGTTGCTTTTTCTTTTTTTTTTTTTTTTTTTTTTTTTTTTTTTTTTGGGTTGGGGGAGGGGGCGCGAGATAAAGCTCTGTGGATATGGATATTGCCAAATATTACAACGTTTTCTGAAACTGCACAGAATTGTAACAATGGTAAGTAAAATAAGACTCGTGTTTGTTCACTATCAAAATTATAGTTGCATTTTAATGAGTGTTTCTACAATTGAAAAGGAGGTTAACCCGGGGGTTGGGGTGGGGGTTAAAAGCCCAAACAAGCTATTGTCCCCCCCCCCCCACCCCCCAAAAAAAAGTCTCTCATACTTTTATCCAAGAGTAGCCTCTCCAGAAATATCTCCAAAGCAAGCCCTTCCTATTCTAAATAAGTGCAAAAAGTTATTTGCTAATTTGTATTATTATGACTTTCACGAATTTAAGCAATTATTGTTTTATATACTCCCTCCGTTCCACAAAGATATTCCCCTTTGGTTTTACACACATATTAAGAAAACATCATTTAATGTTATTAGAAATGTATAATTTAACACATATTTCCAAATATACCCTTTGACTTATTTAATATTTCACTTGAGTTGTTCTTTGCTACTGATTAGTATACACTATAAATGAGAGTATATTAGAAAACTAAAAAAAATAACCTAGGAAAGGGGAATATAATTTGGCACGGATAAAAAAGGAAAAGAGGAGTATCTTTTTAGAACAGAGGGAGTATTTGTTAAACCTTAAAGTATTTCCAAAAAAATATATATTATCTTATCTATTTAGCAAGGTTATTAATTTATTTAGTGAAAAGGCCCAAGTAGAGACCAATCGAAGTTCTTAATTCACTGAACACATACATTAAATGTACTTGCTCTTCTAGTTTTATTGTAATTGCTCCTCTAGTCCAATTCCGATTCAACCGCTTAAGTCTATGAAAATTTTAGTTTATCTGAAGTAATCAACAAATCAATATTTGACATCATTCGAAGAAACTATAAAGGTGTGTATGCAATTGATTTTACAAGAATCAATTCTTCTCGATTTTTGTGTCAATTCACTCTCAACCACACTTTCTTTTAAAACAACACTTTTCACATTTCCCCATACTACGTTTTAACCACACATTCTCTTAAAAAATCACTTTTCACAAAATCCAACTCTCAAAAAATATATTTAATACAGACCCTAAAACAAATTGCTGGAATTGCGGTCAGTACTACATGTAAACCTGGGAAGATGCACAAGAGGAGGGATTATCCTTGCTCTGCAGGCTGCTGAATTGAAATATATTGTTTTTATTTTTTCATTTTGCAGCTTACTGAAGCTGAAAATTTTGGGATACCGCCTCTAATTATATTCCAAAAAAGGACTTTGCTTCCACATCTTACATGTAATGCAAATATATAATACTTCTAACAAGCTGAAGAATTCCTGGGGAATGCTTTCCGCTGTTTTACGGTTATGGAGGATAAATACGGGTTACTCTTAAAAAGGGGAGAAAAAATCAGATTAACTGCTAAAAGAATTTTATTATTACTATTATTATTATTTAGTCTACTTGCAGCAGCCAGCAAGATCATCCTACAGCTTAGGTCTATTTCAATCATTGGTTGTTTCAGCAGCGAGTGCCCACAATAATCGTACTAAATATATTGAATTCAAAGTCATATATTCTGTATATTGGGAGTTCTTGAACTTACTGGACTAAATTGAGCTTCTAACAAGTTATGATAATTTGTGCTCCTTGTACGCATGTAACAGGAAGGATATACTGAATTGCAACTTGAAAGTATGAAAAATCACATAAAATTCTTTCGTGCACACATATCTAAAGAACACTTAATATTCTACCATTTGAAGTATATCTTTATGACATGTACATAAAAGATGAGCATAATAACAAGATCATGTGATACCCTGAGCTATAAATTTAATAAAGTTGTTTTCATGAGAAAGCAAACTCCTGTAAAGCAGAAGTGCTTCAATATACCATGGACTAAAGGACATTACCAGTACCATTTATGAGAAGTTCCTCACCACTAAACTTGGTAGACTAAGTGCATATTCACAAATGAACATTGAGATGGTTTCTGTCCCAACATCTGCATTCAAACGAGAAATAATTTCATGTTTCACATAAAGAACTATATCTGGAGAGATTTAATGCATACAAATCAGTCAATGCCCTGAGTCCCTCAAGCATGCTAAGAAAAATGTTAAATATTTAATATAAGAGGAAAATGGATTGAACAGAAGAGAAATGTTTAACTATGACAATGTGAAAATAGCAAAGCTCCAGAAAATTTTCTCAACTTTTTCCCAAAATATAGAACTCTACCACAGAGGATAAGAAGTTCTCATTCTCTGACTACTCTAAAAATCACTAAGCACCGCCAGCTATAAGTAGCCTTTCTGTAAGGCATTTAATGATTTCAGCAAATGTCTTAATTGTGAAGTTCCCTAAAAATATTATAATAATAATAATAAGAAGAAGAAGAAGAAGAAGAAGAAGAGACAGAGAGAGAGAGAGAGAGAGCGGTAAAATAGATTAATTTTATTCTTACCACTCTTCTTCAGTGTCTGAATGAAATCAACTGCAAAAGACTCCAAGGAAAGCTTCCCTAATGACTTAAAGATATTCCCTCTATGTTCTGCTGATTTGACTTTTGTTATGTCAAAAGTTTTCAATAGCAGCAAAAAATCTTCTTTCCGATCACCTTCACTCAATGCTGACAATAAATTCTCTGCAAAGTTATTTTAATTCTGAGGTCAGAAATAACTCCATGCCTAAAAGACACTAGGAAGTTCAGCATATGAACACAGAATATCAGTGTCCGCAATTCAATTCAATTAAATACAAGTAACTTCTATCCATAGCCCTGTAAAGTAATATGAAAATAGCTGCAATTAAAAAATCAAATGGCAAAAACATCACATGCATGAAGTTATAAGTGTACAAAACAATGAATCAAGTACAATTTAGGTTCTACTATTATTGGCTCTGCATCTGATAAATAAGATTGCCAAACATACCAGCAATGTAATGTGATGTTTCATTTTCATTTGATAGTATTGCTCCTAAAGGATGCAACTCTCTAGCGCCCACATAATCGGAAGGAAACTAGAAAATCATATTTCATTTTGATTTCTAACCCAGTTGTTGCAGTTGCGGCAAACAATACCACTAATCTGGCAAAATCCTGACAATTAAGTTTGTCACAAACGAACTGCCAATCGCCCCTCCCATCAAGAAAGAAATACAATTCTCAAAAAGCAAGAGCTTGTACAGTTCAGAAAGAGGCAAAATGTTTCTTCCACATCAAGAAAAATAGAGCATTAAAGGCGGGAAAAGTGGAAAAAAATAAAGCCCCGGTTATAGAATTTGATCATACGAGTCACATTCACATATTTCATTAAATGTAATATACAAATCTCCACTACTCCTTCCCTTAAAATCTATTCATATTTTGAAATTGAAATAGAATGCTTACAGGGGCTAAATAACCAATATTCAGAAAAAAAAAGGGAAAGATAGAGCTCGCGCTGCCACTGCTACCAATAAAATTCATTAAGCAAGTTTGAAATCACTTGAATTAGAGCTTGAAATTGATCAAACATTATTTCTACCTACAGATTTCATGAGCCGAAACCACAATTACTAACCACTTTTTATCCACATATTGCAAGTACCTGTGACTTCAAATTTTTAACTTATAAAAAATGCTCACGTAATGATTGGAGAGATAAACTGTTCTGACTGTTCAAAAATAAATGTTGTCGAAAAGGAAAAGAAAAATGAACCAAAATTGGGTGAAGAAATGATGACAAACCTTGAATGGAATATTTATAATCTATATTATCAGCCACAGCAAAACGTAGAAGTTCTTGTATTTTTTCTTCACTGTTGATGCTAATCCATAGCCGCATTTCATAATAAACTAATCTTGGAAGTGAATCTGGATTTTCATCTTTAATGAGATCAAGGAAGAAATAAAATTCCTCTACCATACCAAAATCGATCAAATAAGTCAGCAATTTTCCATATGTTGTTTCCGTAATTTTGAAACCCATTTCCTTCATTAATTTAAAAAGTTGGTATCCCTTGGAAATCTCCTCTAGTGCAACTTCTTCATCATTGGCGTCCCTGGCCTTCTGTATGCAAAGGCTAATTAATGAATTATATTCATTCAGGCCAGTTTCCCGCCCCAATCTGCCAAATAACTTGAGGGTAGCATCTGGACCCAGCTTCTTGCCACACATTACGACCAGCCGATCAATGCGCTTGTTATGGGTATTCTTATGTACCCACTTCTGCTTCCTCTCTCGTGAGATTTGCTTCCTTCGCAACGAAATATCATTATTTGACATCCTTGATAGCCATGGCAAGTTCAAAACCTTTCCAAGAGGTTCTGCGTCCTCAGACTCATCATCCCAATCCAGATCCAGTTCGTCTGCACTTGAAAACAAGTTATGATCTTAAATCCAGATCCATATCCAGTCCTTGATATCACTATGAGTTGATATATCATGAAGTCTGAAATGCTAAAGATAGGGCATTCTTATTCCACAATGCACAGTATTTAAACTTGTTATTTTGTAAGATTTATACTGAATCAGTAATGCCCAAAATTTATAAAAAAAAGGCTGAAAAGAAAGAGGAAAAAGCCGTCTAATTTGTGAAAGAAAAATCTAGTACCCGGTCAAATTGTAATCAAAATTGCACAAGAAGAATGACTATCACATCAACTTCCAAATTCGTCTTCCCATTTTACCGTTCAATTTAAAATTTATGCAAGAAAACTGCCACTTTTTTTCAATACTCAAAACAATTTTAATTTCCAGTACACATACCATACAATAAGTTGGACGCTTCACTGGAGAGCTGTTTACCTGATTCATCTGCCCAGGATACAGCAAAAGGCATAAGCGAATTAATCATATCTAAAGAGCAATATAATTCCCAAAAACTTACTTCTCATTTCTATATTTCCAAAAAAGTACATAATTACAAATTTGACTAGGTACCATCACCAGGCTTGAGGCCCAGCTTCACGCTTTCGTCGACAACATCAGCTAGAGAAGGCGGCTTCAGAAGAGAGGTATTAGAATTGGAGCTAGAGAACTCATTGAGGAATTTAGCATCATTAAAGACGTCAGAAGATATGCCGGAGAAGGAGGAGGTGGTGGAGGATGAATTAATGGCAGAGACGTACTGTTTTAAGAAGGCGTCTCCAGTAGTTTTAGCGGAAGGGAAAGGCTTCTTTTTCTTGGTGGCGGCGGCTGCGGCGGCCTTGGGTTTGGGACAATTGGCGGCGGCCTTGGATTTAGTGACCGAGCGGAAGATAGAGGCCAGGTGTTTGGCCTTTGAGGCGGGCATATGGACATGGGCGAGTGAAAAAAGACGGAACCGTTTTGCACAGACGGCTGTGGGAGGGAGAATGGGACGGAGATCTTTGGGAAAATTTCGCCGGAGATCACTGAACTTACGGGTTAGTTTATGTTGGTCCCCCAACCTTGTCATTTGGTGGCACTAGAACATGGATTAAAGAAAAACTAATGCCCCACATTAAAAAAAAACTGATGTGACATTTAAGTGAAGTAGATGATGCCTATTACGCATCTACATCTAGAGAGTAAATTAAACACTATCTATCAATTAGTATACTGCTATGCGATGAGTTTTGATCGTTAAGATGGAGCGGAGGAGGAGGAGAAGAGGGGGAGGAAGACGAAAATTGTGAAGGAGAGAGAAGTAAAAAAGATACATACAATATATTACACTTTAATCTTTTTTTATCCGATACAACAGCAAACATCTCTTATGGATGGTAATTAATTACTCACACTTTCTCTATTCTCTCTTCATTTTAAAAATAAACTTACCCAAGTGTCCCAAGTGTCCATCTAACACCCCCAATTCACAAAGTCATTGGTGACAATTTCTCTCAATCTTCTATTTCTTTCTTCCATGTATAAGACAATCCAGGCCATATCATTGGAAATGCTCTAAAGAGTTGGTATTAGAAAAGAACAATTCTACTTGGACAAGAAAGTAGATAAAACATCAACAAAGAAACATGTGACTTATGGGACTACTATTAATTTAAAATAATATGATAAATAATTATATTTAGACAAAAATTTTGATAAAATAGAAACATGATAATTTGATTACCATTGATTTGAAAAGTAATGTAATATATTGAAAAACAATATCCTATCATATGTTATTTTTGTTAATTTTTTTGTACGTCTTTTATTCAAATAACGCAACTCGTAAATTTTTTTCTCTTCGCACAACTAGTAATTTGATGAATTGAAAAACAAAATTCTCCTCATGTGCCCTTACCAATGCAAATAAGAAACACAAGAGTTAATCTAGAGCATACGTAGGGCTCCATGAGAAACCTGACAGTAGTTCTACCGTCACAACCATAAGAACATCCATATTGGTATTATTAAATTTAACTATTTACATAAACAAAAAGTGTATTTTAAGTTATTGTTAAATACCACATATACAAGTTAAATTTAACAACTATTGAAATGTTACATTGAATGTGCTAACAACATCACTAAAATTCACTCAAGTACAAGTTGACCCCATTATGTTAGTTTAATTAAGGTCGATTAATGTGGAATGTGATGCATACCTAGTGGGCAAGGCTAAATTCAAAGCATGCAAAGTGTGTGTGTGTGTATATATATATATATAGAGAGAGAGAGAGAGAGAAAGAGAAACAAACTAATATATAATATAGTTGGAAAAATCCACACAACTCATGGCCAGTGGGAATTAAACTTGAGATCTTAAAGATAATATTAAAAATTAATTCCACAGACAAAAATGTTTCAATAGGATGAAATATTTGTAAATCATATAGTACAAGTTTGTTGTAGTGATAAGTAGTAATTAACTTATATTGCATATTAAGATCAAGTACTAAAAAATCAGTGAAAACCCTTCACATAATTATGCTTACATACCTCAGAAGGAAAACTAAAATCAATACAAATTAGCAGACAAATCTAAATTACAACGTCAAATCAAACTCATGGAAAATGCTACTTCTGATAAAACTCAAGACATCAATTGAAGAACATAGAAAACAACATATGCTTGATTAATGATGATAACAATTTATCACTATTATATAAAATAAAATGAAATAAAAACACAGATAAATCATCTCATTTTGCCATTTTTGCTTAAAAGCCATATATATCTGAAATTTAAAAATATAGTTTGTTGTTTAATATTTCTAAGAAATTATAAATTCAATATCTACAAAACAAAGTTAAAATTTCTCCTACAGTTTGCAAGTCGTGGCAACATAGTCCAACAAGGCGAACACTATATGATATAGGATAGATACATCTATATATATATATATTTATATATATTAAAATTTGGAAAGTATCTATAGAAAAAAAAAAAGTAGAAAATATTTTGTGGGGCTTCAAAACTGCATAATAACAAAGGAAATAAGGACTAAAATACTTCATTTTATTATATTAGAATTTAACATATGTAAATCTAAACTGCTAACACATATAGCTGAGTAGCATAGTTGTGCCTAAAAATAAACTAATCATTCACATCTAAGACTAAACAACTCTTTTATTGGAGAGAGAAGCTATTGGAATAAACTAGCCATGAATGAAAAATTAATAGAGATGGGCGCAAGAGGAGGATCAATATCACTGGCTGGAGATTGAATCTTTATTATGGAGTAGATTTGCTGTGACTTTCTTTATTGACAAAACTGTTAACTTCATTGTAGTTGTTAGCAGAATGGGGCGGCGTCAATGGGTGCCACAGTGGGAATTTAAAGCCTGTGCCTCTAGATGGTCAAGGACCAGCTGGTAGTGGGGGATGAACATGTGGCCAAGGAAATCTTGGGAACCCAAAATGGAACCGCCACCAACAATCAGTTTGTTTACCTAACAACTCATTGGATTGAGTTTGTCCGTTGGTGTTCATCGAAGTCACTGAATCTTGAGATGGTAGAGGACCAGCTGGTAGTGGGGGATGAACATGTGGCCATGGAAATCTGGGGGGATGAACATGTGGCCATGGAAATCTGGGGAACCCCCAATGGTACCACCACCAAAAGTCAGTTTGTTTAGCTAACAACTCGTTGTATTGAGTTTGTATATTGGTGTTTAACGAACTCACTGAATCTTCAGCATTGGCAATATTTCTTCCAGCCGCTAAATATAGGCCTTGACATAACAATGCTACAAGACAAAGGAAAATGAGCGGATGCGAAGGGCAAAATTTGTTTGCCATCGTTGCCAATTAATTGTAATTTACAAATTGATGAAATGGTTACAAGTGAACACAATTTATAGGGTTCAAAGTTGGTTATGGGTGAGATTACAAATGATTTGAATGAGATATTATAATCTATTGTGATCTCTTCCCCTTTGTAAGTTATGATTGCAAGATATTTAGTTACCAAATTTCAATTTTGTATATCTAGATGGATGCATGGTAAATCTAACAAAAATATAATACTTATGTAAATTTACTTCGAAATGTCAAAAAAAAAACAGAGAGAGAGAGGGAAAAGAAACATAAAATGAATATATGAAACTTAAAATGAATTTTTTTTTTTTTTTTTTTGGAATTAAAATGAATATATTTTAATTTTAATTGATTAAAGTTAAACCAAAATTAGTTTATAATAAAGTAACTATACTTAGGTCAGTAGGTTTTGCGCACCTAATTAATGTCCCCTCAAATCATACGAGAGGCTTGCATTATGTCATTATTACTTGATCAATTGCCATACTTACCTCTTGAAATGTATTTTCAAAAATTTAAAATATTGAATTAAAATTTCAAGTAATTGAATAACATGTTTATTAGAAGTGGTTTAGCAGTACAATAATCCCAACATTTTACTTCACCCTTAGCCAACCACCAATAAAAAATCCCAACAAATTCAATAGAAGAAGAAACTTGTGGAACTGTTTAACATTTGATTATATGGTCTACTAGCATTTGATTTCAATCTAGGACTGGTTTTTAGCTGTTCCATCTACTTAATGATATGGTATCCTTTTAATACTGTCATTTATTTAATAATATACATGTAATTTTATATTTACACTTTTCTAGCATTGGAATGTATTCATCATATTTCCATTTTGCTTCTTGGAAAAATACCTATGATACTTTTTTCACCTGCCTATTGTAATATATATTAGATATGCCATTGTAATTTTGAAAAAAAGTTGAAACATGGTGGTATTATAACCTGATTCATTGCATATATAAGTAACGGGGTACAGTCCAATCTTTTGCGCATCTTCCTCAATTTCCACATAATTAAACTTCTAAAAGAGATTTGTAACATGCCAGTATCAGTGTATTTCAAAGTTAGTTATCCTAGAATAGAAAGCAATAGATAATTTTACTGACAGTGGAAGAATATTTAAGGAAATAGTCTCCCCAAATACTAGGATGAAACACAACAAAGCGACAAGGATCCTCAATGCCCATGCAAATGTTTCTGATGGAGATGTAAAGCATGCTCAATGAGCATATTTTATTTTATTTTATTTTTTTAAAAAATTGAAGTGAATTAATTAAGGAATAAATAGTATTTTGTTAATAAAGTGGCGCTACCATGCATGTGGTGCTTATCGGAAAACCTAATTTGACCATTATTACGGCATCTCATGGTCTTTCTATTTCCTCCAGAATGGAACCCTAATTGAATTTTTGAGCATCAGTGTCTTATGGTAAAATTGTTGGGAATTAATGTAAATTCTCCGGATTACGCCCGCAGGACCGTTGTTCAAGGAATTTAATTGAGACAAGGAAAAATAAAAAAATGAAAACGAATTTAACGGACTGTCAAAGCTTTCCACTCTATGATTAAAGTCGCTACAATCATACAGAATTTTCACTCGCCAAAACCCATCCCCCAAGTATTATAAGAAAAATATAACAAGCTTTATCGCATCTACCAATTTCTACCCTTTGCCTAACCAGCAAACAACACAAGAAATCCCAAGACGATAGGCTACTATTTTTCTTCACAAGACTCTCTGACCCGACCCAAGTGACACCGAGAAAATCACCCCGAGTTTTACCACATCTAATTTTCTGCCCTTCGAACAAACCACGAAAAGTTACAAGAAAACTCTTCAAGGTGCTAGACTCACTAATTTTTCTCTCAACTCGCTTGTATCACTTGTGTGTAAAAGAAGAAGAAAACATCTCTATTTATATGCTTCGTTTCCTTGAAAGACAAGGCGCTCTTCCGATCTATGATTTGGATTCCTTTTCCTCCTAGGATTCTTCTTCTTTTCCTTTCCTTTTCCTTTTCAACTTTGGATTATTTTTTACAACAAACCCAACAAAAACAAATCAATTTTCTTGTTGGCAAAATACGATTATTTCTAGTTGGGTCGAGATCGGAAGAGCACATGTTTACGTGCATAGAATTTTTTTATACATCATTACCAATTCATTTTTATATCATTTTTAATAAATCCTGCATTCTATTTGCAGAAAAAAGAGTTTGCCTTCTGAAGGTATGCCTAAAGATTCCGATTTTAATGATATAATTCCCCAAAACTAAAATAAAGTTGAGGGTGAAGATAATAAGCAGAAGAATAGGCACCATTTCCTTTAAATTTAGTTGTCTCTCTTCGATAATAGTAACTTTGTATTGTGTCCCCTCTCCAGCGCCTTTTAGAGTCGGAATGGCTATCTATCAGTTTTATCCTTGCACTCTTTAACTGTAGGTAGAAAACGACCCTGTAATGTATTCCATTAACCCGGGGGTGTTCTAATGATGTTGTAACGATCGCGGTAAACAAATTGCGGTATAAGTAGATTTATTCTTCCTTGAGTTTTATTTAGCATCTATTTAATTATCTCTAAAGATTTTATTCTATCGATGTCAATTTTACTTTCAATTCATTTTCTTGGTTCTACATGTTTGTTTTTGTCATTGAGTAATATTTTCTCTTGGACGTGAGTTCTTTTTCAGGTCTCAATTTATTGGAATTTAATACACTATATACCCAGGATATTTAATTTAATCTTGCTGTGAGACGTCTATATTACATTTTAACATTTTTTTCCTTTTAATTTCGTCTTTTTTTAAATAATTTCTTATGTGCTACCATTCCTATAACTTATATTATAGTTTGCACACGTGACATTATCATGTGAAATCTTGCATTTTGATATTTGTGTGGAAAATAATAGATTTCTGTCATGTGTACAAGTTGTAAAAAAAAAAGTTATAGAGAAAGTGGTACATGTAGCACGATCCTTTTTTTTTTTTTTCCTTTTTCTGAATAGAAGTTTCATCCTTTTTAGTTAACCATCATCATTTCAAATGTACAAATTTAAAGATGGAGCTTGTTGTGTTTTAATTAAACCTCATATTTTCTTTCGTTTTCTATTATTATATATAGAAGTACTATTAAATATTTTTCTACAACCTCCTTTCAATATATATTTCTATAACCCCTTTCAAAAAAAAAAAAAAACAACTGGGATTTTCTTGACGTTATTCATTGTTGAATTTTATGGGGGAGACAGGTGCATTTTCCTTGATATTGTTATTAGGTTTCTATTGATTTCTCAAAAGATTTTCTTCATTTCTTACGGAACTCTAATTAGATCCAACTTCAGGTGTGCTTTCAATTCATTCACATGTTTGTTTTTCCGTGTTTGTCATTGACTAAATATTCTTAATTTGGGAAGTAAGCTATTTTCCATGTTTCAATTTATTGACATTTAACATCTAACAAAAAAGGTCTATTTGGGGTTTTTATTTATTTATTTCTTTATTTTATTTTATTTTTTTTTTGGGGTAGGCATCTAATTACATCATAACATACAAAAAGTTTGCACGTGCGGAGCACGATCGATGCACATAGTTTTTCTCCCTTCAAAAGAATCGTTTTAGAAAATGAACACTTTAAAAACTGTCAGGAAGTTAAGGATCTTTTTGAAAACATTGGTTGGGATTGATTTCTGAACTGCACTTTGCTAAGTTCCAACTAAGCTTGTCGAGGAAGAACCCTAAGATTAAGGGCAACGATATTCACACCCACCGCACGTGAGAGCAGGGCGGTGCATGTGTTTTATTTTGGTTTTTGAAAATTCAGTCACTGTTAAGGAATAAGAGTCTATTTCTAAAACTTTCCGGAGGTTTTGTTACAAAATCTTTCACCCCGTATAGTGTATATAGATGCATACTGTGTATATTTAAAATATATAGGGCCTGTATGAAATACACAGAGCCTGTATCTATACACGCCCACGTAAGGTGGTAGATTTTATTACAAAACATATGAGAGGGTTTTGAAAATTTTTCCAAGGAATAAATAGTACTTCTTAATAGAGTGAGAAAAAGATAATGACGTGTGTGAATTGTGACGCTTGTTTGAAAACCTAATTTGATCTTTATTTATCATATAAGATATATACTAGTATACAATTTGTTCGCGCTGGAATATGATAATAAGATGAAATTGGAGGTGGAAGAGAATTGAATTCACACAGAGAACTCAATTCTCTATTTCTCGAATGGTCTAGTAATTAAGTTGTGCCACAAAGACGATGAATAAGCCGTTGTGGATATCTGTATTTTCAACCCTTCAAAAACTTAAGAAATATAAACTCTATAATAATAAGTTGGGCTTGCCTTTAACCTTGAAAATAACCAAACAGATTTTGTTGCACTTTGATTGTTTGATATAATTGGGGAACTTCAGGAAAGGCCATTAACATAGATTAATCACACTGATATATCATGCAATATACACAATATATAGATGTGCGTGAAAAGTAACTTAGACTTGATAAAAGAGTTCATACTTTAGGAACTTCACACCACTTACCTCCATTTTTTCTCATAATAATTTCCATTTCACCACATAATCGCACCACAAACTTCTCAAGCTAACCAACCAAACAGAATTTGAGCATTGAACTATAATAATTGCAATGAAGATTTTATTATTTAGAGACATCGCAATTAGTAAAAGTACATGTAGCTTGACTTTTGACATAAAAAAATGGAAAAAAGAAAGTGACAATAATACATCGTCCTTTAATTGAAAATTACAAAAGCAATATATAGGTCCCGAAATAGGTAGGAAAAAAAATCCTATACACGTGTCGGAGGTTCTTGAACATTATCATATATACACAAACAAGATATCGAGGATGAATAGAATTGATCCAGCAAACATATCATCGAAGCAGTAGTTTAAGATACAAAATTCTTAAAATTTGAAAGATCTGATGCATAATAATGACCAAAATGTACACAAGGTGACAAGAAGAAATACTTCGTTTCATAACACAAAGGGAGAGACAAAAGTGGCGGAATGTTAATTCTTCGAAATTGATTCGGTCTACATTTGGCTTTTTTGGCAACGTGAATCTTGTGTTATTGTCAAGTCAAAATCTACAAGGATCAATCATGATCTTTACCTTTCAATATCGTCTTATCATGTTGCGAAGAAAGCACAACCAACATTAAGCGAAAGGAAGCACTAGTTCGATATATTGTTGTTAACTACCACAAGTAATGTTGTTCATTATGACTAGAGATTTTCATTCTTACCCCTAACCCTTTTTTGTTTTTTAAAACAGGGGAAAGATATGGGAGAGGCCTGTATCCTTCTTATTTTTTATTTATTAAATCAATTTTTAAAAGTTAATTATATAATGTCATTATTAATAAAAATTTATCCTTGTAATCCCCCAATTGTATCAAAATTTTAAAATATAAATTTATCAACTAGTTACATTTACAACAAAAATCTCCATTACTTATTTTCAGTTATATTTCCAACTAAGGGCATAATTGGCTACGTCGACTGACGATGATCGGTCATTGTGCCAACTGCCAACCAACCCAAAGCTGGCCTCAGAAAGATGCCAAACAGAGAGAGATCTCCACAAGAAATTACATCAAATGTTTAAATCCAAAAACTCAGAATGAATTATCAGACTTTGTCCTAACAAGAATACAGAATATAAAACAAATGGGAATATTGTATTCGGCTAGAATGAGTCCATACCATTTATGTACCTATACGTTTTACAAACAAAAGAAACTGATCCAAAGTTACAAGGGTCCCATCTTTCGACAATGAAAACAATGGATATCAAATGAGACACTGAAAAGAATCCTTCTTCATCATTCCAAAGAATGATTCCTGTTTGGAATCAGTAAAAGCCTAGTTGTCATGTTATATTTTGTTTCTTTACACCAAAAAAGGGTCTTCTCATCGAGCAATTAGACTTTAATGTGTTTTAAGTGTCGCTAATCTGTTTGGTTTATTGGTAGATCCATCAGAGCATGTACTTTTTTTTAACTCTGGAACTGACTACAAAAACAGAACAGAACGATTATGAGCTTCATTGTAAGGTAGATGAGGATCAGTGAGGTGAATTACAAGAGAGATTATAACGACTTAACGAGCTTTCAAAATTTCACGACAGAGAACTTTTTCTTGTACCCGGGAACTCATAAAAAAGGAGAGACAAACACAAAGAACAGTTGGAGGCAGCAAAAACAACTAACGATAATAAATAAACAAAGCCGGCTAAATTTAGGAAAACATTGGATCCTTTTCACAATTATATTCTAATAAAAATGTGACCAATAAGGGCCTGCAAACAAAGCCAATAGAATTTAATCAACTTCTATATAAATCAAGTATAGAAGTTAGTTTCTTCAAACGTTAGTTGATCCCTCCTAAAGGGGCATAAAAAATGGGAAAGAAAAACGGGATTTTTCGATATGCAGATAGAGGGGATATGTTTTTGATGTTCTTTGGGACTTTAGGTAGCATTGGAGATGGACTGCAAATCCCTCTTATGATGTTTGTTCTTAGTTCTGTCATCAATGAGTATGGAAACCCTAGAAGATCTGTCACAATTCAGACTGTAAACAAGGTAATAACTCTATATTACACAATGAAACTCTGCAGTGTGTGCATTTTCAATGTAAAATTTCATTGATGTATGGATATTCGACTGACAAAGTACTAAATGTTCTGTCAGTATGCACTGAGGTTACTCTATGTTGCCATTGGAGTTGGACTATCTGCTTTCGTCGGTATGTAACAATACTTAGAACTACATTTAGACAATCTCCAATGGATAAGATCCTATGTGAAAAATGACATACTATGTATCCTTTAACATGATTCTAAGATGTATTCTTCATGTTTCCTGTCATGCATTTATACAGAAGGATTATGTTGGGCAAGAACCGCAGAAAGGCAGACTTCTCGGATGAGAGTAGAGTACCTGAAATCTGTCCTTAAACAAGAAGTTGGTTTCTTTGATACTAAGGCGGCTGATTCTTCTAAAACTTATCAAGTTGTTACAACAATATCTGCTGATTCCAGTACGATCCAAATCACTATCGGGGAGAAGGTGTGTGCTCAAACAGCACCTACTTTTCTGTTAAATTTTCTAGGATCAAATTCAGAGCTTAGGTCAGGTTTGAAATGGACAATAAAGAATGCGGGGTTAAAAAAAACCACGATATTGCAAGCCATCAAGCATATATAATCCTAAAGCCATCACTTCCATTCAGATTATTGAAGGATCTTCTTGCCAAAAAACTAAAATGGCATATAAAGAGGGATATGTATGGTATAAAAGAAAAATCAGTAAAGGTAGTTTTAGTGAACCCATTGAACATGATCCAAGAGCATTAAAAATGTTCATTTTTCTCTACTGGTCATTTACTTCCCTTGAAGTTTGATATATAATGATTTTTCGTAATGTAGATACCCGACTGCCTAGCCTACATGTCATCTTTTTTCTTCTGCCTCATATTTGCATTTGTGCTGTCATGGAGGCTCACTTTGGCAGCTATACCATTCACCATAATGTTTATTGTCCCGGGACTTGGATTTGGAACGATGATGATGAATGTCGCGATGAAGACAGTAGAGTCTTACGCAATTGCAGGTGGAATTGCAGAACAAGCAATTTCCTCAATCCAAACTGTTTATTCCTATGTTGCAGAGATTGAAACCCTTGAAAAGTTCAGCCAAGCACTGCAAAAAACTATGGAGTTAGGTATAAAGCAAGGTTTTGCAAGAGGCTTGATGATGGGAAGCATGGGAGTTATCTATATTAGCTGGGGATTTCAAGCTTGGGTTGGATCTCTTCTGGTCAGCAAAAAGGGAGAAAATGGCGGAGATATTTTTGTAGCTGGATTCAACGTTCTCATGGGAGGATTGTGAGTTTCCTCATCTATAGATTTATTGTAATCATCTAACCAGCTTGATCCCTTCTCTGGTAGTTACCGTTTTTATGTTTTTCTGCAGAAATATTTTGACTGCCCTTCCAAACCTCACTGCAATCACTGAAGCAAAGGCTGCTGCTACTCAGATCACAGAGATGATTGATCGTGAACCAGTCATAGATTCTGATGACAAAAAAGGAAGAGCTCTATCATATGTTAGAGGAGATATTGAATTCAAAGGGGTCTATTTTACTTATCCATCAAGGCAGGATACACCAATACTGCAAGGCTTGGATCTTACTATCCCAGCTGGGAAAACTGTTGGTCTTATCAGGGGTAGTGGCACAGGCAAGTCCACCATCATCTCGCTATTGCAAAGATTCTATGACCCCATAGAAGGAGAAATTTACTTGGATGGGTACAAAATAAAAAGGCTACATCTCAAATGGCTGAGATCCCAAATGGGATTGGTTAATCAAGAACCCATCCTCTTTGCAACATCTATTAAAGAAAATATAGTATTTGGAAAGGAGAATGCATCAATGGAAGACATAGAGAAAGCAGCCATGGCTGCAAATGCACATGACTTCATTACTAAGTTACCAGATGGATATGAAACTCAGGTAAGAATACTAGTTTCTCCGACTTCAGTATATCTGTTTTCTGTATTCTAAGTTCTAAGCATCTCTTTCCCTTTTTCTTTTCTTTTTAATTTTTTTTTTTAATTTGGAATTGGTAAAATCTCAGGTTGGGCAATTCGGAGTTCAGATGTCTGGAGGGCAAAAACAACGAATAGCAATAGCAAGGGCTTTGATAAGGGATCCAAAGATCTTGCTTCTTGATGAAGCTACAAGTGCACTGGATACGGAGTCTGAAAGAATTGTACAGAAAGCTATAGACCAGGCATCTAAGGGAAGGACAACTATTGTTGTAGCCCACCGTCTTTCTACAATAAAGCTGAGTAATCTGATTGCAGTTCTCCAGTCTGGACGAGTAGTTGAATTGGGTTCACATGATGAGCTTATGCAACTGAATAATGGAGAGTACTTCAAAATGGTTCAGTTGCAACACTCAACAATTGAAACCGATACAAGTAATTTTAACCATCAGATTGAAGTAAAACATCGCCACAACATGAGTATCCCTCCAAGCCCATTGAGTGTGAGGTCAAGTGCACAAAACACTCCAGCTCTGTACCCATTTAGTCCAGCATTTTCAAGAAACACACCATATTCCTACTCAGCTCCTTACTCAATCCAGTATGAGGGCACACATGACAGTGATGATGACGATATCAAGGGATCGGCTCATCCTGCACCATCACAGTGGCGTTTACTGAAAATGAATGCACCTGAATGGGGAAGAGCTTTGCTCGGGTGCCTAGGAGCCATAGGCTCAGGAGCTGTTCAACCAATTAATGCCTATTGCGTGGGTGCACTTATAGCAGTTTATTTCAGGAAAGATAAATCTTCCATCACATCTCATGCAAGAGGTTATTCTCTTGTATTTTTAGGCCTTGGAATATTCAACTTCTTCACAAACCTTCTGCAGCACTATAATTTCGCTATCATGGGAGAAAAGTTAACTAAAAGAGTGCGAGAGATGCTTCTGGAAAAAATCATGACTTTTGAGATTGGATGGTTTGATGAAAGTCAAAACACAAGTGCAGCAATATGTTCACGAATATCAACAGAAGCCAGCACAGTTCGCTCTCTTGTTGGGGATCGTTTGTCACTGTTGGCTCAAGCAATTTTTGGAGCTATCTTTGCTTACACACTAGGACTCATATTAACATGGCGTCTGGCCCTTGTGATGATGGCGGTTCAGCCCTTACTCATTGGAAGCTTTTATTCAAGGAGTATTTTAATGAAGAGTATGTCTGCAAAAGCTCAAATTGCACAGAAGGAAGGAAGCCAACTGGCAAGTGAAGCTGTCATCAACCATCGAACTATAACTGCATTCTCATCCCAGAAAAGGATAGTGGGACTCTTCAGAGACACACTGGAAAGCCCAAGGAAGGAGAGTATTAGACAATCATGGTTTGCAGGTGTAGGTCTATTCAGCTCGCAATTTCTTGCAGCAGCTTCTACAGCATTAGCTTACTGGTATGGAGGCAAGTTATTGTCACAGGGGTTAATATCTCCAGAGCGATTATTCCAAGCATTTCTAGCACTTCTATTCACTGCATATACCATTGCAGAGGCAGGAAGTATGACAAAAGATTTATCAAGAGGAAGTAATGCTGTTTGTTCAGTTTTTGCAACCCTTGACAGGAAAAGTGAGATTGATCCAGAGAACTCATGGCAAATTGATGCGGAGAAGAAAGATATTAGGGGCCGTGTGGAGCTAAGGAACGTGTTCTTTGCTTATCCATCAAGACCTGAACAGTTGATCTTAAAGGGCCTCAACCTTAAAATCAGATCAGGAACAACTGTTTCATTGGTTGGCCAGAGTGGTTCAGGGAAATCGACAATTATTGGTCTCATTGAAAGGTTCTATGATCCAATAAAGGGATCCGTGCACATTGATGATAAGGACATAAAAGAGTATAATTTGAGAACCTTGAGGTCACACATTGCGTTAGTCAGTCAGGAGCCAACACTCTTTGCAGGAACCATAAGCGAGAACATTTCCTATGGGAAACCAAATGCAACAGAATCTGAAATACGAAAGGCTGCAATACAAGCCAATGCACATGAATTTATAAGGTATGGATGCTATAACACTTTCTAAAGAAAGAAAATATTTTGTGCAGCTCAAAAGCAGAAGCACGATAGAGAATCTAAACCAAATACTTCTTGTTAACTTTTAATTCATTTTCTTGGTGACAGTGGGATGAAAGATGGATATGAGACCTACTGTGGAGAAAGAGGAGCTCAGCTATCTGGAGGCCAGAAACAAAGAATAGCTTTAGCTCGTGCAATATTGAAGGACCCTACGATCCTGTTGCTGGATGAAGCAACTAGTGCTCTTGATACTGTATCTGAAAGCTTTGTTCAGGAAGCACTAGAGAAGATGATGGGTGGTCGAACATGCATTATTGTGGCTCATCGGTTGTCAACCATACAGCAATCTAATTCTATTGCTGTGATCAAAGATGGAAAAGTTGTGGAACAAGGTTCGCACTCTGATCTACTCTCAGTGGGCGGTGCCTATTATTCGCTGGTTAAGCAACAGGGTGGCAATTCTCCTAACTGGTGAAAGCAAAGAGGTAGATCTGAACTACGTGATTTCCATTATACATATACATATTCCATGTACTCTATGCCTCCTGAATTTTTGTAATAGGGAATCACAGTCACATGGAAACGAAAGCCATGTTTTCGTAGGCATTACACCTAGTACATAGGCCTCAACGGATTCTGTGATGAAAATATCCTGTACTTAGCTTACTATGTATATTATGCCTTCAAGCAAGTAAGGCGTCATCTGCTCCATTGCGGATCTACTGTGAGATTTTCAAACTCAAGGTTAAATTTGGATTTTAAATTTCCATCCAATCAACAGATCTTGGTGGAAGTCAATACACTAACCGTATCAATCCAAACGTCAACTCTGACTATTATGATCCCGAGAATTTGCTTTTATTTCAATATCCCTTTTCTTCTGTAATCCTAATAGCTCAATCCTTTTCAGATAGAGGTAGAAAGGAATCTCAAAACTAAAGTACATAAGGTATCCATTTTAGAATATTTTAGTTTTTCTTTGTTCAAAAGAATGTAGTCCATAAAAATCACACTACCATACTTCATCAGCAGCCAACTAGAAAGCTAAGATAACTGTGCTTCAAATACAAAATAAAACTAGTAAAATTCTTGAAACTGAAGTAGCAATTCAATATGAAGCACAGATGAAGGACTCACAACAAAGCAATCAGGAAGCCTTAGACAAGCAATGGACCAAGTCACACTCACACGTGGTGGAGGCATCGAGCCAGTTCTTCAGGCCGCCTAAACTTTTGTTTAATGCCTGTGCCAACACAAACTCTTGCACTTTACCTGGATGGCTGCTCCTACCCTACAAGCTACCTCAAACACATTTGGAACAAGACTGAAAGACTTCTACCTTGACACTTCAGAAACTTCTACCATGGCTTTCTGGTTAGCTTTCTTGTGATAATTTGTATAATCCTGAAAAACACTTGGTCAGGGGAATACAAAAATTTGGACCATAAAAGAAATCAACTTATCAAAATGTACATGAAACAACTGTCTTCGATTCCATTCTCAAGCATAAATCAGAAAACATAGTACTGCTGATGTTCCTATTCTCTTCATAGCGCTTGATAAGCCACACAAAACCTTGTAAGGATCACTGAAGCTTAGAGACTTGTAGAAATATTAACCAGAACACCAGAGCTGAGCTGTAAACTCTGAACTGATTGTGGAAGAGTGGCAGTTACTATAAATAGCGTCATCTGAGCCACGCATGTCAGAAGTGCTGTTTCTTGGTGGGCAGCAACAATGTATAGAAATGGGAATGAAAGGAACGTGGTTTTACATTTAAACTGAAGGGACTTCAAGAAAAATAAGGTGCTACTTTGAAATGGAACATTAGTCACATCCCGATCTATTTAGTTGTTCTTCTGTGATAATGATACAGTAACCAATTCATAAATTGCTAAGCTTCTGCAAAGGCTAGACTAAGTGATATAGGGTATTGCATGCTTCATTCTACCATAAACTGTCTCACAATGCGCTGCAAAGGCTAGACTAAGTGATATGCGGTCAATTTAGTAAGAATATTGAAGACGGCAAATAATGAATGGAAGGCCCAAGTTGTAATACCTAAAGGGACCTGAAAAAATTGTTAAAACAGGGTAGGGCATCTCTTCAAAATCACATATAGGGTAATTTGTTACAGACCTAGAAATCTCTAACAATCATACTGGAAACATACCTCAGATCATGACTAATTCTGACAAAGAACGAACCAAGAAAACTACAATATTTACACCAAATAGATTACTAGCACAGCCAAAATAACCGCCAGAAGTTCAAGTCTCAGTTTATTGTTCCCCGGACGCGGTGCATTGGACTTGAGTTTAATACCCTTCTTGTTTACCTTCCTACCCGATTCATTTACCTGCACATCCCCCCTCACAACCAGACTGTGTCGCTTAGTATAAAAGACCAAGATCTTGAACTTCACTCTGGTGGCTAATTCCACCCTGAAAACCACCTCCGATCCATTTGAAACAGCCTCGTACGCCGCCTCCCAGGGCACTCCACGGGCCTCCAGCTGGGCTTTCCTGTGAGTATTCTTATCGTGACCCTGATAAAACGGAGGAACTGTATAGTTGGCTATAGGCAAGCTGAAGTTTTGACCATAGAAAAAGGTAAAATTTATAGTATCATAGCGTACACCTTTATCTTTCATCCTATTATCGAGCTTAATGTCAAAGGAAATGGTGTGGTTATTTCTCGCAGTGGTGGAATTATCGGTTTTGTTGAGGGAAGGAACCAAGAAGTCTTGAACAGAGCAAGTGGGTTTAGATGGACGTAGACTTAGCCACATGAAGAGAGCAGTCAAACCTAAGGTGAATATGAAGCTGCAGCAGCACCTGCAACAACCTCCGCCGCCGCTCTCAGCCATGCCGGAAGATCTACTGGCAGGTGGATCAACTGTCCGCACGTATATTTTGCAGGGTGTTACAGAGGAAAAATCAAAGAAAATGTATTTGAGATGATGAAATTGACACTGGACTTGCCCGCTTGACTACAAGTCTTCACATAGAAATTTAAATTTTAATTAGAAATAAATATAACAAATGACTTCCAGTTAAAAAGAGCGAATTTAACTGTAGTCAGGTAATATAATAAGTCTTTTTCATATCTCTCTTCATGTTCGTCTAATATTTCTTCTTCTTCTTCCTTAGTATTTTATGGATCTTTAAACTTCAGTGGCTCCAACAGGCATGTATCGATAAGTACTCAGGATGTGTGATTCCTCTGTACAGACGTGTGCTCTTCCGATCTCTATTACGGTGGTTTGTGAACTCGAGAGTCCGGCCCCTCTCGTGTCGTCGTGTATTTTGTCTTACCTTCACAGTAAAGATAGTCTAATAATTATTTTCATACAAATTGAGAAACAATAAATTTTTTCGTTTTTTTAACAAGAACAGTAATAACAAGACAAAATACATTAATTAAAAGCACATATGAAAATAAAAAATTAAAGACATGTACAATATGATATGTGGATTATCTTTTGAAACGAACAAAAATAGTATGTATAACTATTTTTGTGGAAAGAGAGCAATGTTACCTTAGGATTAGAGGAGAACTGCTGTAAATAATTATTGTATTTAATGAGTGACTATTGTACCCATAAAACCCTAGACTTGTGTCTATAAACATGTGGTATTGGTTCTCATAATGAATATACAATTGATGAGTTTTCTCCCTAACTTTTCTTTATCTTTAATTCTTTTCTTTTCTTTTCCTATAACTATTATCTAAAAGTTTTACTTCATCCATGGTTTGGTTTCGAGTTTTGCGAATTCTTTTTCAGACAATTGAGAAAATTTGTGGTAGCCTTGTTTCTTTGCTTTAGACATCTGCAACCGTTTCCATCTATTGATTTTGTCTTTTTCTTATTTTTTTTCATTCCATAAAGAATTGATATATTGTACATCATAGATTTTTGGTTATCATGATTAAATACTTATTATTAATGTTTATGTATATCCAATGACTAATTATCAATTCATATTTAACGTGGATGTTAATCCACGGTTAAAAATTTGTCTAATCAATACTTATCATGGTTCCTTGAAGAAATATGATCGTTGAAAAATCTATTAATAATCCTGAATATTATTGACGCTCTTCCGATCTTATCTTTTGTGATCGATGAAGAATCACAATTTATGTTTCATACTCTAGAAGGATATGATTGGCTCCTAACGAGTCTTAGCATATATGATTTTTATGGCCTGAAAAACCACCAATTGCATCTTCTGCTTTAGAAATGCCATATAAGATTTGTCATAATTCGTGTAGAAACACGATTCTACAATTCTTAATAGTCCTGAAGATTATTAAAATTAAAACGTTGTGATTCTTGAAGAACACAACATGATTTCATAATATTCTAATTGAATATAGTATGCTTTCGAAGAGAATGATATATGAAATTTAGATATGTGTTTTCTTGAAAAAAACACAGTAAACAAATATTCATGAAGAATATTTCATATTGCTCATTATGAAATAACTAGTTCTTTTTTTCTATTATATGCATTATTTATTTGTTATTGTATTATTTACTTTTAGTTAATTACTTTAGTTAGATTAAATATGTTGTTACTCCCGAAGTAGTACAACTAATTATAATATTCTGAAAAATATTATATGCTTATGGGAAGCAATTTATATTAGATCTAAGGATCTAATTTATATGGTAATTCAATTTTACTGAAAAATATTGATATATTGCTTCTGAAGTAACAATAATCCAAATTAATTCAAAAAGTATAATTTACTATACTCCTGAAGTAGCATATGTCTTGGTGACTATAGATATTAGTGATATGTGAAACAATACTCCCTGAAGGAGAGTATAAATATTCATACCTTGTTGACATTGAATTTATGACTATACATCTCATAAAGTTATACAAATAGCCAATATCACCAAATTTCAATTAGTTGCACGTGACATATCGGCAAGAATTATTTATCATGAGACATTAATACTATAGTACATCTGATCTCAAGTGGCTTGGGTAATACAATAAAAGAAGAAAACACATATAAGGATAGTGTAAAAGCATTTAGTTTCCTTTGTTATCATCTCTACGATAACTTGAAAGTTGCAAACTTTACCATCAAAGATTCATATGATGTATGAAAAATCATGAGTTACACACCACTGATTTCAGTGCGTTTCCTGAATCAAATGCAACATCTCATCATAAACTGTGAGTGAAAATGTGAAAAAAATCTTGAGCAAAACTCTAACAGTTGATGCATAAAAGCATTCAATAATGATAGATCATCTAAAAGGGAGCATGAAAGTGCATTTAGCACGTACCTGTCATTTGGTAAAATACTTCGTGGGTCTTTTTTTTAATAGTGACTTTGATGTTTCTAATTTCTTTACCGATCTAAAAGGGAATTTTAGTAACATGGTTGGTGGTTAATCATAATAAATTATTCTAGTTGATATTGCAACTTCACACACCATTATTCAATACACAATACTTTTTTATTTGACATTAGTTGAAATAATGTTAATACTATATATCATGTGCATTGAGTATCATCAAATGCTCTAGAAGAGCTTGTATTATTTTGACAAATAATATTAAATTGTATATTGATGATGTACTTTAGACAATTCAAGAGAAATTTGTTGATTTTTAAAGATATCCAATGGATATTACATTTTAATAATGCAAAAAGATAAGTTTTGCATAAATTCCTTTATATCTGGCCGAAAGCAGATAAAGGAAAAATTCTCTGCACTATTACCTGGAATGTGTTATACATTCATAAAAACGATTGAGACAAACCATGTCACAAACCTGAAGTTCGTTGACCAAAAAAACTTTATATATTGGCATGATAGATGTGGGTATATATAAGCAAGTATGATGAGTCAGATAATTCACATGAGAACAATATAAAGAACTAGAAGATTCTTTTAGCAAATGTTCTCATATGTGTTGCTTATACGCATGATAAGTTAGTCATTAGACTTTCACTTTGAAAGTTAATATTGAATCTCAAATTTTTCTGAAAAGAATTAGTGGAGATATATATGGGTTGATATATCTACTATGTGGACTATTTATTAATTTATGGTATTGACTGATGCTTTTATAAGATGCTCTCATATTCGCTTACTTTTTGCTAGAAATGCAGTATATGTTAGACTACTTGCCCATAGAATAAAACTAAAAAACTCAATTCCTAGACAGTCAATCAAAAAAATATGTCTTGCCAATACTAGTGAGTTTTGATCTTAGGGATTTCGGAATTGAGGTTGAATATTTAGTTGCTCATGTCTACACTCAGAATGGTTTAGTAAAACTGTTTATTAAATGTCTTCAATTAAGTACTAGACCATTGTAAATGAAAGCAAAATTCTTAACTTCTGTTTGGGATCATACCATATTACATGTTGTAGTGATAGTTCGTATAAATCATCAATTATCAGTATTCTCCCTTACGGCATGTTTTTGGCTGAGAATATGATATCTTTTGCTTAAAAAGTTTTGGTTGTACTGTTCAAATACAGAATTACTTGTTTTATTGGACCAAACGTTCAATATTATAGAAATTTTATTATTTGGCATGACCAGTTAGACAATCCCGATTGAGAATCATGCAAATAACGGAAAGATTCTCCCATTTAAAAAATTATCGTGTGTTGCAAGTTCTTAGGTAATTTGATTATTAATAATCACTAGCTATTTGGAAATGAGTTCTAAATATATTTAGAAAATATTCAACGTGAATCGTATAGGCCCACTCACCGTCCATGTGGACTTTCTAGATATTTTATGAATTTAGATCTAGTAGAGGTCATATGTGAAACTCATAACCAGAAGTTTGTGAGAATATTTGGTCAGATGATTAATTATGAACAAAACTTTCAGATATCAACATAAAGACATCTTGCTAGTAAATTTTATCCTAAAAGTCGTTAATTACTCATATATTGATTGAGATATTAATTGTCTATGATTAGCAAAATAATATTATACGTCTCAATTTATTTACTACACCAGATTGAGAATAAATCATTTTGTGTTTAAGTGATGCGATTCTTATATAACATGCCAATAGAGTATATGACACCTCCTATATTTGGCTTACATTCAGAAGCCTTTATCTAAAGTTGATAAGTGTGATATATATATCACTCCATCAGGTGTACTAAGATAGATATTATTATAATGCTGAGAATATAAGATGGATTTGAATCTCTATTTGTATAATCTCATCCATAAAGGATGATATATTGCATCATGTTTTTATGATCGTTTTCTTAAATTGAACCGTCTTCTCAGCATTATGAGAGGAATTGATAGTTGGTAACAAGTATATGAAATGCATAATTGCAATCCTCGCATGTATAATGCAAACTTGAAGTTTGTATGATAGTATGCATTTCAAATTATTGACTGCATAATTACCAATAGATATACCGAGTTAAATGCTCCAAGTTGGGTTGATATAAAATCCTATAAGAGTATGTGAGATATTAATGACATGCTTGAAGCATGAATTAGTTGATTCCAAAATAAATATATAAGGAAAAATATGGAATAGATATTTGTGATGGTCTTATAGATTGAGGCATATACACTCTAAAAGAGTATATAGATATAGCTAATTAAAAAATGTCTAAAGAAGCTCAAGTACTTGAAATTACTGGTATAAAGAGGTCTCAATAAGTTATATCTATATTTAAATCAGATAAAATCGACAAGAAATAATAGTCGACTACGCATGCTCATGAGCTCAGTAAATAGCACGGATGATGAATTAATTTCATTAAAATTGTTGACATTGAATATTAGCCAAGATAAAAGGACGATCTTGCAGATTGTTACAATGTCAAAAATATGACGATCGGTAGTTATACTAAAAGAGAATTAAATATGTGGTAGATGGTATTGAAACCCGAAGTTTTATTCAACTAGTAATATATGAATAAAGTATATAAAGAACTTAACATTTTTATATACATTGCCAGTTAATATGAGGGAGATACGCGTTGCACTTTTTTTCCTTGACTAAAGTTTTGTCGCAGTGGTTTTCTTAGCAAAGTTTTTAACGAAGCAATATCAATGACGTATCCAAAAAATAATATACTCGTTTTCCTTCATTTAGATTTTTTCCCACTGGGTACATTTAGATTTTTTCCCACTGGGTTTTTTCTTTGTAAGGTTTTAACAAGACCTTTTTTTTGTATAATAAATATCTGTGACATATATGATATTGACCCTCAATATAAAATTCCTAAAGAGTTGACACTGCCTGAAGCAGAATATATTTCAAAGTATTAAAGATATTGGAGAGATATGGAAAGTTAAATGCGATAACCATTGTTAGTTGAAATCATGGGAAGTAGTTATACTCTTTTTTTTGATCAGTTTTTGTCCCATTGAGCTTTTCTCGCAATATTTTAATGAGACAACACTTCAAAGTTGATCACAACTAATTGTATTCTTAGTTTGATAGAGTTTTCTCACTGGGTTTTTCTCAAATGAGGTTTTTGATAAAACAAATATCGTATAAAATAGTCATTCAAGGGAGAGTGCTATAAATAATTATTGTATTTAGGGAGTGACTATTGTACCACTAGAACCCTAAACTTGTGGTTTTAAATATGTGGCATTGGTTCGCATAATGAATATACAATAGATGAATTTTCTCTTCAACTTTTCTTTATCTTTTATTCTTTTCTTTCTAGTTTATAACAAGAACAATACACCTGTAAAAATTGAATTTTTTGGAAGTTAGGGCTGCGTTTTGCAGATTCTTTGTACCCGTAGAGTATAGGGCAACTATCGGTAGGTGATCAGCTAGATCTTGTTTTAGACGGCTTTATCTTAAATTCAAAGACTAGTCGACAAATCACAGTTTTATATTTGAATTGCTGAGTTTTTTTATGATAAAAAAAAAAAAAAAGCTGTAGAATGAGACCTAAACACAATGGGAAAAACCTAAATTTAAATATTCCCCCCCCCCCCCAACTAAATATGCTCCTACAATGAGATAAATGAATGACCAATATACGAATCATATCCAGGCTCCAGTCCTAGACAACAGTTTTGGTGATTGGTTACGAGAAGCAATGATTTCATGATTGGTTACCTTTTTCTCATAATTTCCACGAAGGTTGATTTTCACCTACCGCATAAAAAACGCCTAATGCATTCACACTAACAAATCATCAACAATGAAAGCCACCACCCAAATTCATCGATCACCATTTTATGTGCCAGTGACATAAAATGACAAGTCCAATAGAACGTGAGGATACGTCAAGCATTCAAATAGACTTATAATATAATATCATCTAAACATAGTGATCATCACCAACATGGATAAATAATATACTCACTGGTCATCATTCAATAGAGTCCGTAAAAAAATCAGATGGCAGAGCAATAGTTCTAGGATAATAATAGGGATCATCGTAATCAGGTAGTGGATTTATAATATGGATATAGATGGACAATGAACCTAAAAATAGCACACCACCAAACGCCTACATTCTACATTCTCATGAAAGAAATCTTTGAGTAACTTGATCGAAACTTTTTGGTAAAATGCTTCACTTGAAGAGCGCATGGTTTAAGACAGCAGGGAAAAAATTACAGATAGGATAGATTGTGTCTCAATAGAGGAAAAGGTAGCAAGTCACTCATCGTCTTTGTATGGATACTCCTCAGGAACTTGCTTCACAAGTTTTACCTGCAACTCAAATGCATCATCCCCCCTAAGCATATCTCGCAGCCATGTTACTTCAGTTTTCATTGACACCTGATCAAAGAAAGTCATGA